>JAMAMT010000102.1:0-90187 GCA_023630325.1 Syncephalastrum sp. PYS2702
GACGCCCTGCCCAGGAATTGAACCCGGGTCTCCAGCGTCTTGCTTATGTAATTACGGATGGTACGCGAGCCTATTGTTATTATATATAGATATTGGACTGGAATGGTAAGCAATAGATGATATATTCATGTCATACTGCCAGATCACGAGTGGCAAGACTAAACAGATCCTCATAGATTTCTGGTCAATTTCCTATGGATCGGTAAGCACCAGTCAAAGTATACGAGGGACAGTGTTCTATAATACCATGTCTTCAGACCTGTTCTTTCGAAATTCATCATCCTTTTTTTTTTTGCATGTTGTTCAGCTTCTCTGGGTGATACCGCGCATCAACGAAGGTGCATCAAGCTTAAAATCCATGGTATCCACGGGGTAACATGCTGGAAACGTGCTTGAAGGTCGTCTCTTATAAGATCGCTCTTGTTTTTCAGCGCGGTCCCTCTGTTCGTTTTATCTCCTGCCGTGAGCTCGGTTTGTTGAATTGTAGCAGCCACTCGTTAATATCGAGGCAAAAGTGAGGGTCATGTGCAGCCCACATAAGTCGCACCACGTCGTTAGATGACTGTATATATCTACAAGCACATATAATATATAAATTCATATCTATCCCTCAATGGTCTTGATGTGTTTGCTGCCGGCGTGCCGACGTTCTGTCAAGTTGATAAGCTAAAGAAAGAATTGCCAGTTAAAGGCCCTACGTTCAATCGACGTCTGCCAAAACGATTGGGAGTGGTGTGGAGCCCGAATCGGCGTTTTGACGCGTTTTGACTCGAGGACGCGTTATTGCCGCCGGAGTCACGCGTTTGCTACTCGTCTATTCCTCTCCGTTCTCCCTCTTCATTCGTTCTCCATGGCAGAAACAGGTGACACTCAGGCTTGATCCTCTTCTGCATTTGACTCAACTCGAACCTGAATTGTACCGCAGTCTGCTGCCCGATTTGCCAGCGCCAGGTTCCGAGCACCCTCATTAATAAGCACATTGACAGCAATTGCCCTCCACCACCGCCCGAGCCTTCTCCTACGGACACACCCACCAAGATCGCACCCTTATTTGCGTCTCCACCGCGTGCACGCGACGCAAAAGCGACCTCCCACTCCTCGGGCAAGGTTGCTCCTCTCTTTGCGAAACCCACGCCAGCCAGACCGGCGCCCGTGCGCACCGACTCGAAACGCCCGTCCTCTTCTGCCCCTTCACAACAGCACCAGCAACAACAGCCCCATGAACCCGAAACGAAGCGTCAAAAGCGCGATGCTGCGGCCGAGGCGATGCCTCTCGCTGCCAAAGGTAAGGACCCTTCATGCGAAAACAGGCGCTCGGAGACTGACTGGAGAGTGACACTGATATGGATACAATCTTGTAGTGCGGCCCACCCGCTTATCCGACTTTGTGGGCCAAGAAGAACTCTTGGGGGAGAACGGCATCCTGCGGACACTCATCAACGCCGACCGTATCCCGTCCATGATCTTGTGGTGAGTGCAACACACACACTCGCTTTTTCACTCTTCCAGATTTCCCCCCCCCCTTCTTGGATGCAACTGACACACAGGTGAATAGGGGCCCACCGGGTTGTGGCAAGACCACCATTGCACGTGTCATTTCCAAAACCACAAAGTCACGCTTCGTCGAGCTGTCTGCGACGAGCCACGGTGCTGCCGACGTGAAGAAGGCTTTTGATGAGGCCCGCGGCCATCTTTCGCTCACGAGCCAAAAGACGATCGTGTTTATCGACGAGATCCACCGCTTTACCAAGGCCCAGCAAGACCTGTTCCTTCCTTATGTCGAACAGGGCACCATTCATCTCATTGGCGCTACCACCGAAAACCCAAGGTAACACGCTCAGGCCAAATAAAAGAGAGAGACAGAGAGACAGAGAGACAGAGAGAGACAGAGAGAGACAGAGAGAGACAGAGAGAGACAGAGAGAGACAGAGAGAGACAGAGAGAGAGAGATGAACGTATTCACCAATTCACCCTGGATCGTTAGCTTCAAAGTCAACTCGGCCTTGCTTTCGCGATGTCGTGTCTTTGTCCTGAAGCAGCTCACCACCGAACAACTGACCGACATTCTTTCACGTGCGCTCTCGCGATGGCGGGACACAGAAGAGCGAACGACCCGTCCACAAGAGTTGGATGCATTACGGCTCCTTGCCGTCTTCAGCGACGGCGATGGTATGTGTAGTAAATCAAGCTATGAAATATCATACAGTGAGCTGAAACGAGGGTTTACAATAGCACGCAACGCGCTCAATACGCTCGAAGTCGCGCTGAGCATTATACCATCCAAGGACCATCCTCTGGACCCCGACGTCATCAAAGGTAACAAGCCATAACAATGTCTCGACTGGACGCCTGACCGTGGGCTTTATGATTTCTTTCTGCAGGCGCTTTCCAAAAATCACATCTCCTGTATGATCGCAATGGCGAAGAGCACTACAATATCATCAGTGCTCTCCACAAGAGTATACGTGGAAGGTAAGGTCCATCCGATCGCTACTCTGCCCGCTCGCTAACACACGCTGACTCACGACGGCCCTCTTACATAGCGATGCGGATGCAGCACTTTACTGGCTAGGCCGCATGCTGGAAGCGGGCGAGGATCCGCTGTATGTCGCGCGTCGGCTCGTACGCTGCGCGAGCGAAGATATTGGCCTTGCCGACAATACGGCCCTCCCTCTTGTAAGATACTCGATGAAAAAATAATAATAATAATAATAATAACGGGGAAGGGAGGTTCCGTACAGGCATGAAGATAGGCTGACATGAAATTTTTCCTATCCTTTGTCTTTTAGGCCATGGCAGCGTATCATGCATGTGAGAAAATCGGTATGCCCGAATGCGACACGATCCTAGCCCACCTGGTGGTCCACCTCGCCGAAACGAAAAAGAGTGTGCGGACATACAAGGCATACAACAAGGTCAAGGCCGTGATTCGACAGGAACCCAACTATCCCGTTCCTCACCACATCCGAAATGCACCCACCAAGCTCATGAAGGTAAAAGAGAAAGACAGAGAGAGAGAGCAAGAGGAGCAAGCTTGGAAATGAATACCAGGCTGATGCGTATATTAGAATTTGGGCTATGGCGCAGGGTACAAATACAACCCGGACTACGATGAGCCAGTGGAACAGACGTATCTCCCGGATGCGCTGATAGGCACACAGTTTCTGGACGCAGACGACGATGCAAGACAGAAACAAGAAGAATGAATGAATGTGTGCGCATATGCGCTTGTGTGTGTCTGTGTGTCTGTGTCTGTAGATGTGTATGCGTGTGTGTATATGTTTTTCATTCGGACATAGTATCATTGTTGGACTTTTCATGGGCAATCTGGCTCATAACGCGAACGCGCTGCTGGATCAAGTCGACGGCGGCTGTCCAGACCTCGAGTTCCTTTTGATGGCCTGCGACCGAGGCATGGAAGGGTATACTTTCGCGCGTGCTTGAGGTGATGCTGCCGCTCTTTTGCAGGTACCGTACATTATCGCGCAAGGAGCGTTGTATATCCTATCCATATCCATATACAGAGACGGTATTTATGAACATGCATACTCACATAAACGAGATAACCTGGGCTTTTGTGCTTACGTTGACAAGGCCAAAGTAGCGTGAGGCAAGCCCTCGGAAGGCGGTGGCATGCTCCCTCACGACTTGATCCGCATCGGCATCCTTCGAAGCGTCGTCCGAGAGAATCGTCAGTGCGTCGCCTGCAGTTTCAACAAGGAGCACCAGTTTCTTTTTTTTATTCGCCAGTGATCAGAATGGTGGAGAACAGTTAGAGCGTGCAACTTACCCGTTCTGCATCGTGTAATTCGCGAATGCGCAAGGTACTTTCAGCAAGATACTTGTACTCGTCTACAGCGTCTTCTCGTTCCTGCTGCTCTGTGGAATCATGCTGGCTCATGTCAAACTTTAGTACGGTACAAGTGAAAGAAACGAAGAGAGAGAATGAATACAAGAATGACTATTGTATTCCAGTGACGTGACTCTACAATTACAAAATGCATGACTCTGCTGGGCCTCCTTCTTTATCAGCCGGTATAAATACAGTGTATTAGAGTCTATGGCGCAATGGCATTATACACCCTGACAGGCGTGCTGCAGCTTGGTCACCGTCTCCTGGCACTCGGCAGGGAACTCGGCCGTGCCGTCCTTAAAAACACCATACGCTATGCCGTTCTGGATGCACCGGTTCAAGGCGATCGCGTACGCGCCCATGCTCTCCCCGCCCGCCACGATACATGCCAGTGCCTCAGCGTCTGTCTCCGCAAAGGACTGCAGGGAGGGTGTCAGGGAACGGAGCAGGCGCTTGGCATAAAGTCGAAAATGACCGGCTTCTTGGTCTGCCTCAAACAGCTGGGCCCAGATACGTAGGCACCTAACCCGCGGAAAAAGTACCCCGTGTTACCCCACAAAGCACGTACATAACCCACTGATGGCTGATGGCCTCTCACCTTGTCTTGACCCGCCGCTGGTCCTCTTCCTGCTTGTTATGCTGGCCGGCCTGTCCTAGAATTTCGACGAGCTGCTCAGGCACGCCCTCGTCTTCCAGCGCGTCCGCCACGACGACCGAGTCGAGAATGACCTCGAGCACGGCCAGGTCAGGCGTTGCGTCCGTCCACCCCATTGACTTGTCCGTCTTGGGGCTGAATGCGGTCCGCCGCCGGAGGCCGTCGAGCAAGGTCGGCAGGAAATGCTGATATACGTCCGCCACGTCCGGCGTGGGGCGGATCAAGTGCGTCAGCATGTGCTGGACGCGGTCGTAAACGGCATCGCCGCCTGTGAGGCGTTTGGACGCGGCACGGAGGCGGCTGCCGATCAGGATGACCTGGTACCGGAACACGTCGCGCATCGGCAGGCCGCGCTGCTCGGACTGAGACGCGAACAGGATCTCGAGGGTGTCGAGCGTGGCCATGATGAGGGCTTGGCTCGTCTGGAGACACGTCGCAAAGTAGTCGGTTTCGAGCGCGGCCAGAACGGGCTGGATATCTTGATAGTCGAGGACGGCGGCACGCGTTGTGCTTTTCAACAGCTGGCGGAGCATCTCCAGTGCGATGGCCATCCCGGATACGCCTTCCTGCGAGAGCGTCTCCGCATGTACGTCCTCGTCTTGTTGGAGCCGTGGGACGAGATAGCCGATATAGACCGCGTCAGTCAGCTTGGTGCCTAGCTGGGAAAGAACGGCATCGGCCTAGGGTGACAGAGGAATTAGCAAGGCTCTCTTCTCTTCCTCTTACTTTTCTTCTTTCTCCTCCCACCATCAGCAGCAAACGCCTTGTTCTACCTTGGCCTTAATTTCCTCCGAAGGGCCGGCATAGACCACGTAAATATAGTCAAGCAGCGATTTGAGCGTGGGGAACAGATCTCGCACGTCTGTAAATTGCAAGAGCTTCTCCAAGCTCTGGAGGGCTCGGACGCGCCGTTCGTCAGAGACATGATCTGCGTCATGCATGACGGCGTCGAAGCACGGTCGGTAGCACGTCTGCGTGAAGCGCGTCAAGCCTGTTCCATGTTAGTCTATCCGCAAACTAGATAACCCCTCCCTCACCCCTCCTCCACACTCTCGCGCCTCGCTTACCTTTATCCTTGGTACGACTCGTATCATACTTTTCAGCCAGGCGTTGCAGTTCCTCTTTCGCCGCCTGCGAGACGGTGTCCACCGGATCAAAAGTGCCCGCCAGTAGTAGAGCAAAGAAGCGCGGTTTGGCCGCACCCAGGTGCTGATCCGATGTGTGCGTGAGGAGATCGCCAGCGACGCGACAGACGCGGGCGCGCACGGCCGGCGAAGTATCAAACACCAGCGCCATGATCTCGTCTTTATTCAGCGCACAAACACGCGTCGGCACGGCAAGACCCATCACGCGAGCCGCCTAAGACTGCGTTTCAGATCTCAGGTGTCCTGTCCTTGTTCTTTAGGAGAATAAGGATGACTTACCTCGAGGGCCGAGGCACGTAGGGCGGTGTGTTTGTGCGACAGCAAAGCCAGGGCCAAGGTCATCGGCTTGTCACCCGTGAGAGCCAGCTGAGACGGGTCATGCTGGGCCAGTACCAGGAGCAAGTCACTGGCTTGCCGCTGCAGGTCCGGATTGCGGTCTGCGATGGCGACCTGCACGAGCTGCAGCGCCTGGTTTATGTCGACTTTGCTCTGCTTGCACACAGCCACCACGAGGGCAAACCAGCCCAGGAGCACTTCCTCCACCGGTTCCACGAACCCATCGCCGCACAGTCGGCCATACGCGAGGTCGAACGCTTGCGCTGAGAGGGCCGGGTACAGCGCTAGCAGTCTAAGGAAAAGGAGAACGCGAGAGCACGGTCAGACAGGGCAAGGCAGCATCCAAGAAGGCGAAGGCACTCACTCCTGCACAAGCGCGATCGTTTTTTCTCGGACAGCCTCAATGGCACTCGTCGTCCACTTTGTTAATTCCGGCCAGAGCACAGTGCGCGTGTCGGTCTCATTCGAATGCGCGACGGACTGAAGCAGGCGGTCGAGCTGCTTTTTCTTTTCAAGCCGGTTGGCCGTGGTCAGGTCGGCTAAACACGCCAACGCAGGTTGCAGCTTTTTTGTTTTAATTGTTTTATTGTTATAGCGTCAGTGAGGTTGTAAGGTGTACACTCGAATGCCACCCTCCATGTGAGGGGTAAAAGGGGGGAGAAGCTCACCTCAGGCCAAGTTGATTCACTCATGACAATCGCCAGATTCTATTTATTTTATATAGACGCGTCTATAGAGAGAATAGAAAGAAAGGCAGAAGGGGAGCTCGGACCGAACCATCCTGGGGCATAAGCTCATAAAATTTATGCCCGGATGCCCCGGGGCGCAACTTTCTTTCCACAATGAACACAAACTGTACCACCAAAGCGGTAGGGTGAACAAAATAAAGTGAACACAAAGGAAGCAGTGAAAGACCAGCAGGGCAAAAAAAAAGTCTCAGCTAAACTCATTGATGATGCGCCCTACGCGAGGATGACATGTACAAGGCACAAGTAGTACATCATCAACAAGAATAAATAACAAAAGACAAAAGCGCTTGGAAACGCACCAACATGCCAGGCGCGTACAGGCATTGTCGGAGACGTTGAGAGGGCCGCGGTGAGCATGAGCTTTTTGCTGCACAATCGGCGTTGCTAATGCTTAATATCATGTGACTAGGGAATGCCATACACATTGGTACAATAGGACGGTCCCTCTTCCATCCCTCTGTGAGAACTGCTTAGCACGATAATTTCAGTCTTGGTGATGGCTGGCCGGACGGCCTCGTATATGTCAGTGTTATACGCTAATAGACGAGGGCTCCCATGGGACAGTTTTCGTAAGTGATGCGTTTTATATTTGAGGGGGGTGGAATTACATACATACAAGCGGATTGATATATAAAATGACAGGGTTTGCTTTCTTGTTTCTATAGTTCTTACAGCTGTGCAGCCTTCTGCACCTCGCTGGCAAAGTCGTTCTCCTTCTTTTCGATACCCTCACCCACCTGCCATCGGACAAAGCCCGACACGACCGCACCGTCTGCGATACCCGCCTCCTGGACCGTCTTGTTGACATATTCGGCCACGGTCAGATCAGGGTTCATGATGAAGGACTGCTTGTTGAGAACGTGCGTCGCGAGGTATTCCTCGGGGTTGGCCTCGGCCTTGAGCACGTCGGCCGGCACGTCCTCAGCGTTGAGGTAGATCGGATTGAAGCCGACCACCTGGCGTGCGACCTGGCGAGCGGCCTTGGCCAACGCCTGCGACCCAGCTTCGTCGACGGCCTGCACCTTGCGGGGCTGCACAGCGGCCAGACCGCCCATCTTACCCGTGCTGCCGTCGCCACCGTGGAGGTAGGCTGCGGTGACGCCCTCAGCGGCTGCGACGGCCGCACGGCGCAGGGTGATGTTCTCGCCAAGCTTGCCGATGGTCTCGACGATGGTCTCCTGGATCGTCTTGTCTGCTACTTCCTGGGGGTGGTCGGGGTGGGGCAGCAGCGGTGCCTGGAGAAGGACGTCGACCGGGATGTCCTCGATGCCATTGGCGCTTGTGTCGTGGAGGAGGAGCGATGTGGCGGCGATACGCGACGCGAGCACCTTGAACACGTCGTTGCGCGCCACAAAGTCGGTCTCGCAGTTGAGCTACACAGCATCCGTCAGCCCACTCAGTCCATACGGGCCGCCTGCATGAACCCAACCCCCCGCCCGAGGTTCTCTTCTGTTTTTTATTTTTGTTGTCTTTACCTCGATAATCGTGCTTCGGCTCTTGCCGCCCTCGGCACCGACGGAAGCCACGCTCACCAGACCCTCGCCCGCAGTGCGGCCCGCGACCTTCTGCGCCTTCTTGGCACCCGAAGCTTGGGCATCGGCCTCGAGCCAGGCCAGCGCCTTGTCATAGTCGTTCTCTGCCTGCACGAGGGCTTCCTTGGCTTTGCTCATGGACACTTCGGTCTCCTTGCGCAACTTGGCCAGCAATTTCACGTTGGGCTTCAATGCTGCCGCGGCCGTGTAGTGACGCGTTAATGAGCGGCATAGACTGGGTGTGACGAGACGGAAGGCGCTTGGAGCGAACATGGTGAAGTGTATAATATAATATATACTTTAAAGTGGGTGAATTTTGACAGGGGAAAGAGAGGAGGAGCTTCAGGCGGGAAAAGCAAGTCAAACCCAGCCACCGCTCTCACCCACCCTCCTCTCTGATCCCCAAGGCCTCACATACACCATACTTTAAAGCAGATAGACGCAGATATTGCTAAAGCTTCATGCTATACCGTAGTTATGCAGCTCTTCTAATAAAAAGGAGAAGTGTAGTAAAGGAGAACCGTCCTGTATGAATAATTGTATGATGCTATCGAAAGGAAACAGCTGCATATAAATCAAGCTTAACATAAGAACACTGAAGCAAGAAGGGAGACCACTCACGCTATATATTGTCTAGCAGATAATGATATTGCTACTGCTATCCTGAAAAATCATTCATGTTCAACACTCTAGGAAGGCAATTATGGGAAGGCCCATAGCAATCTCCCTACTAAAAGATGGCGGCGTTTAAAGAGAGAGAGAGACAAGAGTACTTCTTGTTGTAGAGTGGCTTTTACGCGGCGTTCAAAAAAATTTGTTTTTCACAAAGTGGCTGGATGCGGCTGCACTCGTATTGTTCCCTCCTCTTTCATTTTTCGAACTCGTACGTTGACGCATTTCACAACGACAACAATCGAATGACTCACTCACTCTATTGTTATTCGATTCTTATCACTACAGAGAAGCAATGGCCCCCGCTGTCAAGAAGACCAAGAAGGCTGCCGAGTCTCTCAACGCCAAGCTCGCCCTTGCCACCAAGTCCGGCAAGTACACCATGGGCTACAAGTCTACCCTGAAGACTCTCCGTCAGGGCAAGGGTAAGTTTCTTGCTGATATCAGACTACTTTTGGGGGACAGGAGCCCATTTAAAATGGCAAAAGTAGTCGACTACCTTTCGGGTAAAGATCGTCCCCCCCTTTGATTAACATGTCTACTTTTTTTTCTTTGCTCCATTAGCCAAGCTGATCATCATCGCTGCCAACTGCCCTCCCCTTCGCAAGTCTGAGCTCGAGTACTACGCCATGCTCTCCAAGACCGGTGTTCACCACTACAACGGCAGTATGTGTTAAGCGAACTATAACGACAACCTTGTACTTATAATATCCTTGTAGACAACATCGACCTTGGTACCGCTTGCGGTAAGCTCCACCGCGCTGGTGTCCTCTCCATCATCGACGGTGGTGACTCGGACATCCTGAGCACCCAGGCCTAAATCCTTTAGCATCTTGTGTCAATAAAAGCGTGTCTCTGCATTGCTTGTATGTTGCTCGATTCTGGAAAAAAAAAATTTTTTGAAATGTTGGTTGGCATTCAGCAGCTCACACCTCGAGATATGAAATTCTCTTGCCCTTACTGCTGCTTCTGTCAAATGTACATTCGTTGGTCCTTGAAATTATGTACAAAGATATCTGACTTGCTATCGGCAGATCGTTCGTTATTTGTGGTGGCTGGAAATGGCATGTAAACTTTGTCACTGTCATGGCAACTACGTGGAACCACGGACAGAGTACGAGCACGCCTCTCTTCATGAGGCACATTCACCCACCCCCTGTCCAACATGGACGGACACCTACTTCATATTAGGGTGCATCCAAGCTTGACCGACTAAGTGGGGCTCTGCCGCAAGCGTAAGTCATCCCCCCACATACAAAACTATCACAGATTTCCTTGACACAATATACAGATTTATTTCAACTATCTTAACAGATGGGTCGACACCTTCCCTTCGCAGGTATTATCCTGATCAGGTATTAAGAGTAAAATCTCAGCCCGCATATAACGAGCACCCCTAGGGTCGACCACTGACTGTTCAAGGACAGACACAGAAAAAAATAAGGAGATAAAGAGAGCCAGCGACCCACGCAAAACGCGGACCGCGTGGCAGGTTGCAAAATCCGTGTGAGTAACAGAAACAAAACGGGGAGGCGAGATCGACAAAAGGAGAGCAACATACCTTTTGTTGGGGCCTTAGGCGCTAGCCTCAACGGTGGGCTTGACGTAGCCCTTGCAGCCGCAGCAGGCAAGCACACCGGTGTCGACCGTGGCGGGCTCGACGCCGGCAGGACCTTCGGGAAGAAGGGGCCAGTCGAGGAACTCATTGGTCTGGTTCTGCTCAAAGCTCTGGTCGACAATCTCAAGACGCTTGCAGTAGTTGGTGACCTTGTCCCAGTCACGCTGGACGTTCTTGAAATCGCGCGAGAAGTAGCGGAACGAGCGCTGGAAGATCTTGCGGTTGACCTCGCTGTTCATGTGCGGCTTCATCTCGACAAAGAGCTCGTAAGCCTTGACGGGGTCGGCAAACATAAAGTCGGACGCGCGCTTGATGGCCTTCATGAACGCCTTGACCTTCTCAGGGTTCTGCTGGATGAAAGGCTCGTTACCAATGAAGAGGATCTAAGTTTTTACTTGTATGAGTCTTCTGGTTCTGTCTTTGCGATCGTATGTGCTTTTTTTTTTTTTTTTGCTTACCGAGCAGAAGCAGCAGCAACCGAGGTGAGCCAGCTCATCAATGCGGAGCATGGCGACATCGTCGCGGGAACGGCCCTGCTGGACAGACCACTCCTCGAGCTCGACCATCTGGACGTTCTCGAGACCGATACCCGCGTCAATCTCGCCACGGATGATGGCGCCCGTGACGTTCATGCCGACACGCACCGCGGTGTAGTCGTTCGGGGTCATGCCGTACTGGCGGGTGAGCTCGTCGAGCTGGATCTTGCCAAATTCACCGACGTAGCCAATACGCTTGCCCTTCAGGCTGTCAAACTCTGTCGAGATCTTGTTGCCGCTCTTCAAGTAAACGACACCCGTGAAGGGCTCGTCGAGCAACGTGCCGATGGACTTGATGGGGAAGCCGCGCGCCTTGCCCGCGATGGTGTGGATCATGGCCTTGCAGCCCAGGTCGACCTTGCCCGAGCCAATGATCTCGGTCACATCCGACGGGTTGTTGGGCTCCAAGATCGCGACCTTGATGCCCTCCTCGACAAAGTAGTTGAGCTTCTCAGCCAAGAACAGAGGCAGATGGTAAGGAGTCGCGTGCCTATGAGTAGCAAGTCAGTTTTAAATGTCTTCTGTTGTTGCCTCTTGCTTCGCTCAACTTACCAGTTCAAAAGGCAGGTAATCTTATCGGTGGACATGGTTTGTTGAAGTAGAGAGGAAACAAGAAAGAGTAACGGTTGCTATTTCCAAGGCAGGGTGTCCTTTTATGTCCTTTAGCGCAGGTGGGAAAAAAATTTTAACGCGGTTCCCTCGGACCCCATGCGAAACCTCAGACAACTGATTGATGGAGTTGATAATGCATCTTAGTGCGAGAAAAAAGTAGATGGTGCACGGTCAAGTGTCTTCCCAACCAACAGAGTAACACCACCCTCTTTGCTCTTTCATGCATAACATTCTTTCTCGGGCAGCTCTTATATTCCGCATGATACGTGGTGTATACAATAAAAGGAATTATCATTATTTTTTCTCATTGATTTTTGTGTTGACATTCAGCAGGAACACTGGTGACGAAACGCGTCGATGACGCGGGATGATTCAATTTTTCGGAAGACTTCGGCTTGCGATCCAAACCAGTAGGCTGGTTCTCGCGCTTTTTGGGGTCAGGCATACATATTTTGGTCTTACAAGCAAAAGTAAAGAAAATATAATTATTTCAATTTTCATCATCGCTATAGGTGTTTACGTTCGTACAAAAGGGTGAAGAGAGAAAAATGACACACCCTCCCTCTATCCTGCATGCTTATTATGACATGCGATGTGCGCATACGTCGGTTATGCACGCAAAGAAGGGTAAGCAAATTACAAAATAAAAAAGAAAGATAAGAAAAGGGCCTCTACGAAAGCGGGCAGGCAAAACCACCCGTTGCCGGGGTGGCAATCACAGTGGGCTGGTATCCAAAAGCGTCCAGGCCCCAGATCCCGAGCGTGATCCAAAAATGCAACTGGAGTGACTCGCGCTGAGGTTGCTCAATCACAGTCTGGTTCGTTTGTGCGTCGTACGTCTCTTGGGGCGGCTGGGGCGTGCACGCCTTTTGGAGACTGGAAAACGTGGCGTCGTTGGCGTCGCGGGCCTGGTAGTCGAGGTGGATGGGCAGTTGGAGGGTGGAGATTGTATCAGGAGCCAGCACAGACGCGGTCCCGTCGTCGTTGCCCTTACCAATGACGAGGCCGGTCAGCGCATCTTTCGCGACCACCTGGATCTTGTTGAGCTTGGTTGGGACGTGATTCTGGCGGTTGTCGACCGTGACGTTGACCAACCACTGGCCTTCGAACGCGACGTTGCCAACCATCACGCCCTGGCTCGTCTCGGTGATCTTGGCGGGTGACAGGAGCGAGGCGCCCTCAATCCGCATGAGCGGCGTCCGTGGCCAAAGCACATAGGCCGCGACCACCAGCAGGATAAAGCCGATGAACGTGCCAAAAACCCAGCTGCGTCGGCCGCACCAACGGCCGCCATTTTCTTTGCGGCGTTCTTCCTGTGCCTGGAGGATAGCCCGCTGCTGCTGCGTGGTTTGCGGACCGAAGCTGAAAAAGCAGCAGCAGATCCATAGGCCACGTGGGCGCGCCTCGGTGTCATCGTCATCCTCGGCATCATTGTTCCTTTGCTTTGATTTTTTTGTATGGCTGCATTTTTGGTTTTGCTGCTTTTCGAGATCCATCGTGTCGCCGTGTCGGGTTATGGAGGAGCGGTCATCGTCGTGATAGTAGTTGGGGTGTTCTTTTTCATTGTCAAGGTGCACATCGACATAATAGTCACCGACAGAGAACTCGTGGTCGTCTTCGTTTTCTTTTTGAGTCTCCATCGCGTGCGCATAGGTCGACTTTTTGCGATCGGGCTGGACGAGTGTATCTTGGCTGCCAAACGGACGGCTAAAGCGCCGACCGTTAATGGTGGAGCTTGGTGAGGGGAGAGTGAGGTCGAGGTTGAACTGTGAATCAAAAGTGCCGCTGGTCCGAGCGTTGTTATTATAGTTGCTGGATTCCAAAGGATGCACGGGCTCGGCTGCTCACATGCAAGTGGTTAGCATGAGTTGATTTGCAACAAACAGTGCTTACGTTTAGGAGACGTAGGAGTATCGGCTGAGAGCGCCCCTGAAGGTCTCCGCGAAAAGGCTTCTGCAATCGTGAGACGACCCGGTTCAGGTACCGAGCTTATTGGTCTGGAGGAGGAAAGCTGCGACTGGAACGACCCGCGCGGCCTGTCGAGGCTCCCAATAGGCCGCGGGTGGTCCAAGTCCAAGCTGGTAGAAGGGTGCTCATCTGCCAAGGTGACAGTGAGCGGGACGGGTGTCGCAGGCGAAGGCGTGCGCGGGGGAGCATTAAAATTGTTCCCCATAAACTGGTCCGCAATGGACAGCCGTGGCGGCGAGGGCGAGCGTGGGGCTGGAGCCGTTGCAGAGGTACGTGAGGGCGCAGAAGGGCGTCGACGGTCGAACGGGGCAGGAGGATGCAGCGTATTCGCACCGGCAGCTATGGATTGGGCTCGCCGCTGTTGCTGTTGATGGAGCCGCACCGAGGCTGAACCCGACGTGCCAATGGCAGCCGATATCCTCGGCTCGGACGGTCGACGCACTGAAGACCGACGTCGATTGCGTTGCTCTCCGGATCGAGACGAAATCGAGGTGCCTGCGCTTCCGCGGCGACCGGCATGAAGACTTCCATGGGTTGTTGCCACCATATGCCCGACGACAAAGACTTGTTGCTACTAGTATCTGGAATTAAATGAGAGGAAAGAGTCTCTTTTTTTCTCTAGAGAGAGAGAAAAAAAATAAGAGAGAGATAGATGGGAAGGAGTGAAAGAGGGAAAGGAATGGAGGTTAATCAAACGCGCACAAGCAAGTAAGCAACCCAAGATGTGCTATAGGAGCGGGTGTCGTTTATCTCCATTCTATTAGGGGGCATATTATCACGTTCAGAGCTTTCTCATGGTCTTATTTTTGTCTCTCTCTCTTTGTTTCCCTCTCACTCTCAGACACCATCTATCATTTTTTCTCCAATAAATGCTCCGCTTATAACGTCCCCCTTTCCTCCTTCCGGTCTTTCCACTACTACCGCTGTTTGTTACCGCGTTCCCCCTTTTCTTGTTTCTTTTCTGGCTCTTTTGCAGGTGTGCTATCGACCGTGCGTTTTACTCCTTGGTTTGACAGCCATCTCTTTCGAGGGCAAAAACCTGATGTATTACCATTTTTGTGGTTGCCTCAAGGTACGATTCTGTCGTTGGACCTTGTTTTTAATTTTGCTTCGCAGTAGGAAGTGAAGTCAGATCCCGATCATACTAGAGTTATTATTGAGGAAGACATATTGAATTATTAGTGTCCGGGCTCGTGCAAGGCATGTCACAGCAGTTTGATCTGGCAAGGAAGTTTTGTGCATGTAGCAATACGTCTTTGTGAGGCCCTGACCTCGGCAAGAACTGGTGCATCATGAGCATCCGAGCAGTAGAATATGCGCTCCTATTATTATCGAGAGACGCAAGTTTATAGTGTTGTGTCGGTGTGCAGGATGACAATAAGTCTACTGCATTGGGAGATATGAAACCAAGATACACACTGTTTTTTTAATGTGTTGTCATGGAATGTATAACTTCTCATAAAAAGCAATATGTGCTGTTTCCAAGTCCACGTTAGATGAGTTCATACATATATAATGGGGAAAATAAAGAAAATGTGCCCCTGATTCCCTTTTTTTATTTCTTGTTTTGGCAAGATGCTCCTTGCTATATGAAAAAAAGAAAGATGACTCCTGATGCAGGAAACGGTACAATTTCTTTTTTACTTTCGAGATAAATAAAAGGTACTTCTCGTCAGCCTAAAATAATATGTGTTCTGGATTTTTATTCATTTACATCAATGCGATGGAATATATTAAACGTTGTTAATAAAGAGATGACAATGCAAATATACACCGTTTTACATGAAGAGTATGTCACCTAACCCATGTGGGTATCAGAAATTGGATATTATTTGACAGCTTTGGTACTCATGTGACTCATTGACGTAGCATATAGATCATTAATAAACAGTGCACGGCCAAGACAAACAGATATGACTTTATGTTGATGTGCATTTAAGATAGGATGTGTAACCTCAATTTCGCATCCAACTGACAGGACGATCTGAGGTTGAAGCAGATCCTAGGGTTAGGGTAAAACACATCGCACACGACTTCCCACGCGAAAAATATTGAAGTGATTATCTTGATAGAGGTAGAAATATACGGTAGCAGTGATCCGATCAATAGCCCGCCAAAACAGATGTATACAGTCAAGTAGATACACACGAGACACATTCTCGGGGATTGAAATTGCGACTGGCCGCGGAGACACACGTGCGTGCTTGCAGAGGGCGCTTCACAGAAGTGCAACGCGTATTAAAGAAGATGTTGCCATGAACTCAGAAAAGAAGCATCACTCTACAAGTCATCATGTAGTAGAGTACACAAACAAGCGCATTTGCTATGAAGCTAGATACGGAGAAATCTTTTAGCCTACGGTGCTAAAAAAAAAGTGATATGACTGAGTTGAAGTCCATGGGCTACACTTTAAAAGAGTGGAGTAAAATATATAATCAAGGAAGAAAGAGGCAAGTGATATAGATGCGCCTGATATCTCCATTGGATAAAGGATGGCGCAAAAGAGGATGACGATCCACAAGGCGGGAACGGAGACAGCAATAGGAAAGAAAGGAAGAATAGATTAGTAAGTGGCGTGATAGAATAATATTTGTCCCGGGAATCCGCGCTCTCCTCCCCAGTCACCTTCTCTCTTGTTTGATATGAAGCACATTATGCCTTGTTCGAGCATACGTTAGCGTTACAGAGCAGCGTCGCACATCGTATGAAAAAATCATTGAACGCGGACTTTTTATGGTCGAACGGAAGGGCACACAGCAATTTTTTTTCTTTTTCCATCGTTCCACTATTTAAAAAGCACTGCGTTTAAATTTCTTCCCCTTCTTGTTTCCCCGAATCTATATTTTTCAGAGATGGATACTGCACTCGAGTGGTGCGACGAACACTTTCTCGACAGTGTCTACGCGAAGCTGTTCCCTGCACAGACTGGCTTCAACACCACGACCGGCCTTCCGTTAGAGGCCGTCTCGTCCTGGGCCCGTGACGATGATCTGCGTATCGTGCTCTCTTTGGCTGTCCTCGTTACGCTCGGTGGCTGGTTCTTTTACCTCTTCGCTGCCACTCTTTCGTACTATACCGTCTTTGACCATGAGACTATGAACCATCCCAAGTTCTTGAAGAACCAAGTGCGCCTCGAGATCGAATGTGCCGTCAAAGCCGTCCCCGGCTTCTCCCGTACGTTTCGTTATCTGATTATAAGATGAACCCCTGGGGCTCATATAGTATGTATTTGCTGCATAGTGTTGACCGTGCCATGGTTCTATGGCGAAGTCAAGGGCAAGTCTCTTCTGTACGATGGACTGCCGACCACGTATCTGGGGTGGGCCTATATGATAGCCTCTATCCCTATGTTTTTGCTCTTTACCGATTGCGGTATCTATTGGATTCATCGCTATCTGCACCACCCCATCCTGTACAAGCGCTTGCACAAGGTATATACAAAGCACAACACGTTTATAACTTGCTCACTTATTCTGCTATGGTCTCATCTCACCTTGTAGCCTCATCACAAGTGGGTCAGTAAGTATCATACAATATGCATTCTTGACATTCATTTTACTCATCACTTTTCAAACAGTGCCTACACCCTTTGCGTCGCACGCTTTCCACCCTCTCGACGGCTATGCTCAGTCGGTGCCATACCATTTGTTCGTCTATTTATTCCCCATGCAAAAGTGGCTGTACATTGCCATGTTCATTTTCGTCAATTTCTGGACTGTCATGATTCACGATGGTAAAAAAAAAAAAAGAATCAGAGAATTGATACAAACAGGGACTGACGTGCATTTTTCTCTTTGTTTTTTTAGGTAACTTTATCTCGCACTCGACCATCATCAACACGAGTGCGCACCACGCAGTCCATCATCTCTACTTTAACTACAACTACGGTCAGTACTTTACGTTCTGGGACCGTCTCGGTGGCTCGCACCGCGCTCCGACCGACGAGCAGTACGACAACACCAAAAAGAACGATAAAAAGATCTGGGCTGAACAAGCTCGCGAAGCTGAATCCATTGAGGGCGAGGTCTTGCGTGCCAGAAAGCAAAAGGCGAACTAAGATTCACCCTTCTATGAATCTTCGCAATATCTTATCAGCCAGTCTGCCCAGCCTACGCACCTCACCTTACCTTCTTACGAACGGAATTTTACTTTTCCTCCCATTCTTCTATTTAATCTCTTCAGGTTTATAATTTAATTCAGACCTCACGCCCGATTTAGCCGAAAAGTGTATCCCTCGTCCTCCCTCTATTAATCTATATATCTTTTCTCTTTTCTTTTGCCTTGCATTGTTCTTTCTCTTACTCCCTTATTGCTCCCGTAATACACACAACACGCTTTCAAGCGTTGTACTATTTCTTCTTATATTTTGCTGTACAGGTGTCTGTTGTAGAACTAGTCAAATAGAACATTGTATTTATAGCGCCCCACATTTATGACCAACGCGTGTATATGTATATGCAACGTAGCAGCAAGTAGGCTTTACCAAAATAGACAAACATGGGTTCTACCCTACATATATTATACACACGCAAACACTTTCGTTTGCATTCTAAACCGTAGAATGAGAATAACTAAAGAAGACGCGACTGTCAATGCACCTGTAAGCTGAATAGCAGCCGTCCAGCCATAGGACGTTTGGAGCTGGCCGATAATGGGTGAGCCACTGAGATTACCAAAGATGGAGGCAAAATAGCAGAGACTAAGTCCACGCTGGATATTCTTGATTCCTACCGCCTGCGCTGCCACCGGTGGAAGGAGAGACGCCCATCCACCGCCTGTCAAACCATACAATACGCAAAAGGCAGTGAAGCTGCCGTACGCAGTTGAGAACTGCCAGATCAGGAGTACAAACAAGCCCTGTGATATGCCGCCTTTGTTTAGATAATGCGCAGGGAAGATGACATAAATTTCAATTGCTCACCTGCCACAAATGTGCAAAGGAAAAGGGTGTTACATTTACCCAGGCGGTCCGACAGAAAGCCAAGAAGCACGCGGCTGATGGCATTCATACCTAGCGGTCGTTGAATCATTAGAGAGAACGTTAGATACGCAGGGAGACGCACCACACATAATGGATAATAGCGCGGCGCCTGCTTGGGGGCCTTGATTGAGGTACATTACATAAGATGGTGTCAGAAAAAACGGCGGCAGATAGCTGAAACTGACAATCAGCGAAAACACCATGAAGAGAGCAAAAGACAATGTTGCCATGCTGCGATCCCAAAAGACACCAAGAAGGCCTTGCGAGGTGGACCGAGGCGGACGCCAGCGCGAACGCAATAAGCCCAGCGCCAGGCAAAGTGACCCAAAACATATGCCGGCAATGACTCGCAAAGCGTATCGATAGTCAAAATGAGTGATAAGATATTGTGTGAGAGACGAAAAGATGACACCACCGATACCACCTCCTGCGATAGCAACACCGCTGGCAAGCCCACGATTTGTGTAGAACCACTGAGAGGGTAATGTAACGGAGCTTGTAAACGCGCATGAGCCGCCCAGTCCAAACTGGTTCCCGAGGAAACTGGTGAATGAATTCAATTGGATAGATATTCTCTGCCCCGTACCATAAGACCTCGTGTCAGGCACAGCTGCCATATCGTGTCAGTAAAACTGGCAAGGACAAGCCCGGTTGGGACCAGGACGATACCGATGGCCATCGTGCCGCGAAATCCTATACGGCGGATCACGGGTGTCAGAAAGATGCCGAAGGAAAAGACACACGAGCTCGAGATAGTGCCCACCCACGAGATATTTGAGTGTGTTGCCTCGCCTTTGTAAACGTCGTTGACAAAACTAAATGTGCGTTATACAGTGAGCGCTGCATGAGCTTATGCTACGTCGTCTTTGCATTGCTTTCATCTCCTCAAAAACACCCCAAGCGAAGTTATTTCCAGAGATAACTAAATTCACTAGAAAAAGTGCCGCCACAGAAAGCCAGCCCGGGTTTTTTAGACCTTCAGTTGCCAACGGCTGATCCCATATATCTGCTGGTTTTTCAGTGGCTTCGTGGCCGTCAACAGGCTCAAGCATTATCCCTGTCGTGCTTTCTGCGCCGCAGTTACTCTTTATATTGTTTGATGGAAGGGGCTTTTCGTTGTGTACGTCGATGACTTTTTGAATCGATTTCCCGTCTGTAGTTTTACGGTCAGTAGCAGCATCCGGTGGCATGCTTTGTGTGGAAATGATGAAGGATAGTATATAGAGTAAATTAAAAGCAGTTATCGTATGTATAAAAAAGAAAAAAAGAAACCGGAAAAGCCAATCGCGACCGGCTTTATCTATTACATAAGTTTCCACTAGATCTGCATTATTGGTTTGACGATAAGCGGAATTCACATCAGAACCCCTGAGTGACTAGTAATAAGCTAAGTTAGAAAGGGGTGGTCGTAAGATGAAAACTACAGTTAGAGATTCATATACTTCTTTACGGCAAGCAACGTGGCTCAGTTGACTAGCAGCTCTTAATCCCACTTTTGATATGCACATCCTGCATATTCATCACACGTTTATGCAGCGTAGCTTGCTCTCACAAATTTATTGGCGTGGAAAGAAGAAATGACAGTATAGTTGAAAAATTACAATACTATCAAGCAATCATTGCACCATGACGCATCGTACCATAAAAATTTGAATCAAAACGAATGCTTCCACGATTTGCGTTGAGTTTGCGCACTGCTATGACGCGGGAAAATGGCAAGCAATTTTATATTGATAATGTCTATACTCCATCATCAGCCTATAACAATCAGCGCACCTACACAAGAGTCACGAGTGTGGGACATTTGAAGCAGTCTGCACGTCTTTGTCGCCGCTCGCAGGACAAGCTACTCCGACCTGACATCCCATTTAGCAGTGGCTCAACTGCAGCGTCGCTAATATTTATATACAGTACTTCGCGTTCTTTTAGCCTTTTGATGTGTTATTACTAAGCCCCAAAGCATACTACTCATCTTTTGAGAGAATTGTGAGCCACCGTATCCTAAATCTTACTTAGCCTTTTGAGACCCTTTTAAATGCATGGGAAGATAGCCCCTGGCTTTTTAAGCTTTAGAAAACAGCAGATGTCCGAAAGGATACTAGGAGCCTTTCGGAGCCTTTTGATCCCGCCATTTGCACAAACCAGCCATTTGACGCTTCTTGATGCCTTTTGATGCCTTCTTTGAAGCCTTCCGTTGCCTTAAATATAACCTCGTTGCCTTTTTGTGCCTTTTAGTCTCATGCTGCCTTTCCATGCCTTTTCATATGCCTTTTCATATGCCTTTTCATGTCTTTCGGAGCCTTTAGTGCTTTTTGCACTGATGTTTTAGATCAGTCTCCAAGCGTGTGATGCATAACGCTACGTTCATCTGTCTATTTAATTTTAGAACTTCATCTTCACACAGCTTCTCCTACTTCTCCTCTTTCGTCATCACTGATGCAATCATTAACTAGCCTACGAAATTTCGTTCCGAAATTAGTTCCCGTGGACTACCCTACTTTACCATCACGCGGTTCACATATACCGAAGGACACAGGTAAAAAGACCTTGATGAAGATTGACGTCAGGTACCGTTCACAGCTCAAAGTGGTCTACCTTGCCAGACGCCCTGACCGGAATTGAACCCGGGTGTCCAGCATCCTGCTTATGTAATTACGGATGATACGGAACCCTATTTTTATTATCTATAGATAGATACCAGCTAGGATATAATTAATACTAGCCAGGATACGCGTAATGCTTCGTCAATACGAGCCAGGTTAAAAAAATATTTTGGATAGGTCCAAACGGGGCTCCCCGGGAGATTATCGGGAGCAACACAAAGCAGGATAAAGCTAATACTAAGTCTTATACAGCCAATACTAAATCCGATCGCTGTCGTCTGTATGCACAGTCAACACGTTTCAAGGTTTACCCTCCTTCACGGTCGCTACGCAACCATCCAACTTCTTCTTCCTGTAAAGCAAGGACTTCCTTCCAGTCGATGTTTGCTGATATATGACCTTTAAGGAGCTGCGCGTATATTTTTCGCCAATTTGATTTCGAGGAAAACTCCAGGTTTCTTTTTCGAGCATCTTGTTCATACTCTTTTGACATACAAAAATACATCTACCATATTGTCTCAATAAGTATGCGATTTTTACGTTCAATTAGTATACGAAACGTGTATACCATGGTATTTGTCAGGATGAGCAAGGCCTTGCTCACTTGTTCGTCACCCTCTCCAATTGAAAGTCGTGTAGAAGATTTCGACCATGAAAAAGGCAGGACATTTGTTTTCGAACAAGGGTTTTGAGTCATCGGAAGTCAGGTCTTGCGAACCTAGTCTGCGGTTCAGTGTTCGATCATCGATCACCCATATCAATTGCATTAAAAGCTTTACCTAGAGTCGTTTAACAAGTATTTGTATTGCGGTTGCGATCATGATTGATGTATCCTCTGCAGAGTACCATATTCGTTGATTTCAGATTTTGCCAACTTGACCGCCATTGCTGATACTGCTGCCGAACGTGATTGCGGAAAATGACTCTTCGAAACTAATAGACAGGTTAATAAAATGGTAACAACGTCTTCGAAGCAGCATACGTGCCATTTGTCGAAGCTGATGTGTTACTTTTCCACGGTCCCCCGCATTTGCTGGTGGGTATTCGAGAATTCGTTTTGATATTGCAGCGCAGGACCGGGTTGTCTCGTCGCTCTCTGGGAACGTGCTCCGTACATACTCATATTTTCTGCTTCGGCTTTGAATATCCTGCTGCCATCTGATACGACTGATATATCAAGTTTATCTCTAAGGTTTGTTTCTCCGTTTTAGTATTAGATCTTACGCGTTCAACAGTTACTATAAGCGAACTTACAGTTGCAAGTCTTTGGAAACAACACTACAGCTTTGGGAATCGATTTCATGGTGCACAGGTATCGGTCAAAAAGTGGCTGCTGTCATCCGATTTTTCGCCTGCTGGTTTGCGTCCACGTCTGTAACTAGCGTTTCAATAACTATTTTCCGTAAGGGCACGAAATATGAGCTGCGTACGTATGAGAAGACATATATGTCTTGCCTAATTTGAGTGCTTCAGTAACTTCGTTGGCTATAAAGCGGTCAGTAGAGCACTTTCGATAAACAAGTACAACGGTACATTTTCTATGCTTTTTGGAAGAAAGAAGATCTTTTCTTTGCTGAGTGTCGCTTTGTGATGCAGCCATTTTGCGCAGAAGGAAGAAGAAAGATGAGATGCTGCTTCACTTAAAAATATTGTCCTAAAGCTTTTTTCTCACCGGGCTTAGAACTATAAAACATGTGATATGTATACCCTTGTCTTTCTTATATCGTCATGCCCGAGTGAACGGTATCTTCACTCCTTATTTCTCTTTCCAATTTTCATCGGTTATTAAAAGAAATCGCCCTGTTTAGTCATGACATATCCGTGCTCGTTGTGCGTGGATCGCTTCCGGACGTCGCAAGGTCTCGAGCGAATTACGACAAATTTATAAGGACTGACGAATTCCAACCGTCAACAGAAGTTCAAAGAATAAGAAGGTGTCTGAATGACGAGCCTGAGGACGAAAATGTGGGTAGTACAAATGGCGCCTCAAGCATGAAGCTCACAACCCAGTCGGGCCCATCTTTCAGCGCCCTCCCAGAGCAGAGGCACGAACACGGGTACACCGAGAAATTTGATGCCAGCGCCAGACCGCCATCAGCAGTACGAACTATAAGTTTGATCAGTATCAACCATGAAAAAGCTGAAGCCCGCTTTCAAGCTTGATGCAATCGAAGGAGAAATGCTGGTAAAGTGTATATTTGTCTCTTGTCTGAATCTATGAGGTTGTTCGATCTCATTCATGCAACCGTTTACCAGGCAAATACGCAGCTCCGGAAAAAGCAATGGCAAAGACGAGAGCCGAAGAGTAACATCCGATAAAGTCATCAGGCGTGTCGTTCATGTTTGCTTCTAGTTTCTCCACTGCTATGAATGACATGGAAGAAGAGGATGGAATATGAAAACCCACCTGGTTAATCACGACATTAATCCCAAGCATTGTTCATACGTTCTTTTCAGAGCCTTTAGACATTAGTGAATCAGATCGGATAGGAGGGATGACTTATAAATGGCGTCAATAGGCATCAATAGGCATTAATGGCACAGCGTAATTCATATGCATAGAAAGGCCTTAAAAGACACGGCATGACCTTTCAAGGCTTCAAAAAGCCCAGAAACAGAGGACAGATTGGGTTACGTTGAATGCTGCAAAAATCCTCATCAATTCGGTGAGGTCCCGTTGCAAAGCCGTGTGGTTGATTGTAGATCGCTCTTTCTATCTTCCTTTTTTTTTTTTTGTAAAATGGGTTTATTTATAACGACGCACGTTGCGTCTGTTGTGGAGAATGGGAAAAAGCCTACACGCGGATAGGGAGGGAAGACTCTCGCCGAGATCGATGGATGGAAAGCAAGGCTACAGCCGCGAAACGAGTAAAGACAAAAGGGATCCCTGCTGCATTCTTGACACAGGCTCACTGATAATTTACCGTATGTTATAATAGCGAGGAAAGTTGGATATTTTTTATAGCTTAAGATACTATATACATGAGTATATTTATTAAATATGGTACAAAAACTGTAGGCGGTTTATACACGGACAAAGACTCTCTTATCAAATTTTACGCGCAGAACAAGCATAATCAGAGCGGCAGCAACGGTGGGTGCACCTGCGAACTGGATAGCCGCCGTCCAGCCATATGTGGCCTGCAGCTGACCCACGATGGGGGTGCCTGTCAATGTACCGACGATGGTCGTGAAGTAACAAAGGCTCAGTCCACGTTGGATGTTCTTGACGCCCACCACCTCGGCTGTAATTACTGGGAAAAGCGAAACCCAGCCACCGCCTGTCAAGCCGTACAAGACACAGAACGCCACAAAGGCTGCGTACGTCTCAGAAAACTGCCAAATAACCATGACAAAAATACCTACATCCATTTCGGCTCAGTTTCATACGGGAATATCGTCTTGTTTTTATGCTTACCGGCCAAGAATGTACAGATAAACATGGTATTGAACTTTCCAAGGCGGTCAGCCATGGCTCCGAGTGAAATTCGACAGACAGCATTCATACCTAAATTAAAAGTGTGAGATCACTTTCGTCTTCATAAAAGAAGAAAAAAAAAAAAGGAGAATCTTACCGCACATGACTGACAAAAGTTTGGAGCCCATCTGTGCATCTTCGCCCAGGTAAGTTGTGTAGGAAGGTGTGAGGAAAAATGGACACAAGTAACTAAAGGTGACAAGCAGTGCATAGGTGAGGAGAAGCGCAAAGTTGCCGGTTGCCATGCTCGGGTCCCAGAAGGCACCAATGCCCTTGGAAGGCGAGGGTGGCGGGCGCCACCGCGAACGCGCCAGTAACACCGCGATGCAAAGGATACCAAAAATCATAGACCCAATGATACGCAGCGCATTGCGATAGCCGACCGTTGCAATGAGATGCTGGGCTAAAAATGAGAAGGCCACGCCGCCGACGCCACCTCCTGAAATGGCTGTACCGGTGGCAAGACCGCGGTTGCGGTAGAACCACTGCGATGGTAATGTGACAGAGCTGGCAAAACAGAAAGTGCCCCCAAGGCCAAACTATGAATGGGATGAAAATGTCAGCAGCTATTCTTGTCTTTTTTTTTTTTTTTCTAATGCTTACCAAGATGCCTTGGGTAAGATACAGCTGCCACATTTGATTGGCAAAGCTGGCAAGGATAAGGCCGAGCGGTGCCAACACGGTGCCGATCGCCATGGTTGCACGGAAGCCAATGCGTCGGATCAACGGTGTCAAAAACACACCGAGACAGACAAAGAAGGAGCTCGCGATTGTGCCAACCCATGAAATATTCGACTGCGTTGCGCCTTGGTCCTTGTAAACATCATTGACATATCTACGCAGGTATCTTAATAACCAGCCAAACAAGCAGACTCTTTTAACTTACAGATTTTGAAAGACGCCCCAAGAAAAGCCATAGCCAGATACACAAAAATTGACAAGAAATGTGGACAATACAACCAGCCAACCGGGGTTGCGCCAGCCTTCGGTCTCCAATGGCTGATCCCATACATTTGTCGTTTTTTCTTCATCCAGCTTTTCATTAAAGTATTCTTGTGCTGTTTTTGACATGTGGCTCTTGCCGCTTTGTCCGGTAAGCATCCGTGAGATGGGCTCGACCGAAGCCAATGCCGGGATGTGGCCGGTTTCCAAGGTGAGAGGAGGAGCAGCGTCTGCATCGTGATCATGACATGTCGTGCCATCATCGTCGTCGTCTTCGGCAGCCTTCGGGGTATATTCTACAACAACGCTGTGGTGTGTCGGGGCCTCTGATGTTGCATGGCACGCATGGGGTGGGGCGGGGGCTGTGGCTGGATCGCTAGGGAAAAACACATCATCCACGTGGTTAACTGCAGGTGCTGTAGGAGTGTCTGTATCGCCAGACATGGTATGCAAAGCGAGGTGCCTGAAAGGATGAACAAAAGACAAGTGGAAAAGAGCGCTAAGATGGAGATTCGCCCAACCTTTTATTTTAGGGCCATCCTAGCATGCGATCTTGTCTGACTTCCGTGTGTTCGGAGACTCCCATCGCTTGATCCAGTGTGTACAAATCCTTTTGTCTGTGTGCCTGCGTAAAAGATTCCGCGAGAAAAAAAATCACTTTTTCTGTTTATGGTAATCCCACGGAATTTCTACCAGTATTAACCACGTAACTATTTCATCCTTACTACATCTACATAATGTAGATCACCGAGTGTATGTAGCCGTGTCCTGGAATGAAGATGACTCAAAAATGATAGATCATCCATAGCTTGATTGTTTCAATCTGTGTTCGCGCCGCCTGAATGAATGAAAAAAAAGGCCTCCGAGTCTAGGGGCCAAAGTCAAACAATGGAGGTTGAGTTAATATGACAAGAACGAAAATCATTTGTGAAGCGATTCCCATTTTTTCGGTCTGTGCCACACACAAAGAGCGTCTCGCATGATCTCATCGGAAAAGTTTATCTTGTGAAGTCTTGAAAAGGAAGGTACGAGTGTTTTGCTGGGTCGAGAACGGAAGCCTTCGGTGAGCATGCCCGGTGGGGGACATTTTTCCCAAGATTTGAAACCCAGCCTGACTCACGGAGCACCTTGCAGCAGCACCCTTACCTTTTGTTGCTTTCTTCGTGCTTTGACCGTCTTTCCTCATATGCAATGTTCCTAAATCTTCATAAATCGGTCCTATGAGGCCCATAATATCTCCATATGGTGCAATTGTACTTCCTGCCCGCCATGGAGACCTTTTCCGAAGGTACGGGCCAATGTTGACGTCCAAAAAAGGAAAATGAGTCAGATCGGGCTCACGACCAAACAGGTTTAAAAACGTCAAATGAAATCCGCTCCAGGGCCTTCATTGATCTTCATACCCTCTCTGTTTGCTCTTTTGCATTTCATCTGCATCTACCATTGATCCCATGGTCCAACAAGACATCCTCTACGTCCGCCCTGCCACACTCGACGACCTCAGTATCACTCGTACCATTGTGAATGTTATCAATGCCGCTTATAAAGGTAGATCAGACTGCAAGAAAGAGGAAGATCACAAGAGATTTACGTAAAAAAAAATTCAGAGACAAAAGGATGGACAAAGTCGGAAGGTGAGATTGTCGATGGCGAACGCACGACACCGGAGGAGGTAGAAGCTTACATTCATGAGAGCGAGGCACGACCGTTCCTGCTTGCGTTTGATCGCAGTGTCCAGCCCGAAAGGGTAATTGGCACTCTGCAGATCCAGCCGAACAATGACAAAGACGCGAAGCTGGGACTGATTTCGGTCGATCCTGGGTACCAGTCGCGGGGCGTGGGCAATCGTCTCGTTCGTTTCGCTTTCCAGTACAGCCGCGAGCTGGGCTTCGAGACCTGCTGTATCCATGTCTTTGAGACGCGCATAGAAATCCTGGCCTGGTACAAGAAGTTAGGCTTCGTGGACACCGGCGCTCGTATTCCTTTCCATTCGCCTCACAGACTCAAGGCTGAAGTTCTGTTTGCTGTGCTGACCAAACAGCTCATAGACGAATTTCCGTAGTAGGATTCCTTTGTTCTTTTTTTGTTCATTTTCATATAATCACTATTTAATAGATATCATCATCAAATCAATCACGTACGGCTGTGGTGTCTGTGTAAGTCACATTTTTCTGTTGGATATGTTAACAGACGATGCCTTTGGCGTCTTTGCCCATGCATACATGGTCCTTAGAGTAGATATCATAAATAGTACCGCTAGGAAGTGATAAAACATGAAACAGTGGTACCACTGCTCATACAAGGGAGAAGAAATTGGTTCGCTGCAGACAAACAAAGCGCAATTGTGTATGACCCTGATGTGGAGCTTAGTAACGTTTATTTTGATTGGGCAATAACATAAAGCATATGATTGGCTAAACCGGCCCCCGAGCATTCAAGTTACTACAAAATATACAAGTCCGTGACCTGTTCTTTCCTGAACTTTCTTTATTGCCCATGGCTTCCCGATTGCTCGCACCACGTACTATCCGTGCATTCCGTGCTACGGCCAACCTCGTAAGTTAGCTAATATTACCATTTTGACGAGTGCGTTGACAACATACAGAGTTCCCGAAGCCTTGCGACGGCGACGAACCTGCTGCCGACATTCCGCACCACGATTTTGAAGAATGGGTTCACGGTAGCGACGGAAGAAAACCCGGCATCACAGACGGCAACCGTGGGTGTGTGGATCGACGCCGGTTCGCGTGCAGAGAACGTCCAGAACAACGGCTCCGCCCATTTCTTGGAGCACATGGCCTTCAAGGTATAAGTCAATGGCGGGTTTGGAAAGAGGGCAGGTCTTGACGCTTGCATGTCTTTTGTTAGGGCACCAACACACGAACGCAGCTCGATCTGGAACTGCAAATCGAAAACATGGGCGGCCACTTGAACGCGTACACGTCGCGTGAGCAAACTGTGTACTATGCCAAGTCATTCAAGCACGATGTTCCGCGCGCAGTCGAGATTCTGTCCGACATTTTGCAGCACTCACGACTGGACCCGGCTGCGATTGAGCGTGAGCGTGACGTTATCTTGCGTGAACAGCAAGAAGTGGACAAAGTCATGGAGGAAGTCGTGTTTGACCACCTTCACGCCACCGCCTTCCAGAACGAGTCGCTGGGCCTGACCATCCTGGGTCCTAAAGAGAACATTCAGACGCTGACACGTAATGATCTGTCGAGCTATATCAAGACAAACTACACCGGCGAGCGCATGATTCTGGTCGGCACAGGTGGCGTCGACCACGATGCGCTTGTGAACCTGGCCGAGCAGCACTTTGGCCGTCTGCCAACGATTGCAAGCGCACAGACGAGCAAGAGCGCGATGAAGAAGCCCGTGTTCACCGGCTCGGAGCTGCGCATCCAGGACGATGCCTCGCCCTTGGCCCACATTGCACTGGCGGTCGAGGGTGCGTCGTGGACCTCGCCCGACTACTTCCCGCTGCTCGTCATGCAGTCGATCATTGGTTCCTGGGACCGCACCCTCGGCGCCACTGGCCACCTCGACTCCCGCCTCTCTTCCGTCCTGCACAACCACCAACTTGCGAACTCGTTCATGTGCTTCAACACGTCTTACAAGGACACTGGTCTGTGGGGCATCTACCTCATCTCTGAAGAGAAGGACCGTCTCGACGACCTCATCCACCTGACCCGAAACGAATGGGCCCGCATGTCCACCACCGTCACCGCCACCGAGGTCGAGCGCGCCAAGCAGCAGCTCAAGGCAGGTCTCTTGCTTGCCCTGGACGGCAGCACCGCTATTGCTGAGGACATTGGTCGCCAGCTCCTGACTTCGGGTGCACGCATGTCGCCCAAGCAGGTCGAGGAGGCCGTCGCCAAGATCTCGGTCGAGGACGTGCGGCGGGTGGCCCAGCAATACCTGTGCGACAAGGATGCCGCCATCGTCGCCATCGGACCCGTCGATAAGATGTCAGACTACAAGCAACTTTGGGCGTAAGATGGACGCCGTCTCGCTCCCCCTTCCCTGCTCCGCACTCTCCCATCCCATTGTATATTAGGTGTGTATATCGATTTCCTCTGCTCTCTGTCCGTCTTACTCATATGCGTTGTATGTACAGACACGTAGATTCTCATTCCATTCCATTACCCACAATAAATCCTACTTTACATCCAAATGAAGGCTTTGACGTCTCGGACTCTACTCGTTCATACGGAGAGCAAAGTTTATGTAAGGGCAGAACTAAATTAAGGAGCGAGACCAGACCGTATACCTCCTTTTTCCTGCTTCAACTTCTTGCTCTTCTCTTCTATTCTTTCAGGCTTCTTGCTCTTTTACTAGAATGAAACTCGTCCTTGCTCTTCTCGTTACGATGATCTCCACCCTTTCTACCACCGAGTTAGTAGAAGACATGGGCTACGTTGACTGCTTCTGTCAGGACCTGGATGGGAACGGAACGATATCACAACCTGCGATCGACTGGACTTATCATTGCTGCGACCTTTTTGAGGGTCGTGCGTTGAATACGACGGCCTGCCAGATCAAGGACCGGCACAAGGAAAACAATCTCGGCATTGGGTTCAGTCAGTGCTGCAACCCTAGCAAATTTGACTACGCCTGCAGTTACAGCTTGAAGCCCAAACATTAGAATGGGAACACAATACACAGTATGTATTGTATACAGTCTAGTAGTAAATTGGTAGTATCTTGTTGCTATGTACAAACAATTTTATGGAGAAGAAAAAGAGAGAAAGAGAGAGAAAAAGGTCTAGGTTTTTACGTTATTACTGTACATATCGCCGTCGAGGATGATGATGGCTTTACTTAGAGTGTGGAGGGTATGCCGCCGCCGCCCGAACCGAGGTTGCTCAACCGGTCTGCGTTTTCTTGCATTTTATTCGACAGCTTCTGCTGCACCTTGAAATACTTTGCCACGCACCGGTCAATGCACACCGACTCGCCCTTGTTCAGGTCCGGTTCGTGGTAATTCGTGGGTATGCATTTTTCTTGGCAGGACGACATTATGCTTCAGGAAAGAAGAAGAAAAGAAGAGTATAAATAAGCAGGTTGGGCAACAACGACATGCTTGTGAACATACCGTTTCATCAAGTCCATAAAAGCATCGACCTCGCTTTCGGCCTGGACCAAATTGTCTGGATTCACAAAGGTTTGACTCCAACTACCGCTCCAGCTCATCGTGTTGTCGGGTATGTGATGTTATAATAAGCGAGGTGGAGAGTGTATTGCAAGCTCAGACTTGCAGGGAGTCTCTAATCTGCCTGTCAGTGGAGCTGTATAAGCCACAATGTTCCATCACGTCTCCGTCGTTCCCCCAGGCTACATATAATAACATATCTATCAAATATTTATCTCCATTCGTATTCAATCTACTATGGCGGTAATATCATCTTCTCATAGAGCAGTGCATGTAAGATCCATGCTCAAGTACCGGAAATAGGAGACCGGCCTGAGCATGAAAGAACTGCATCGTCTGCAAACCTTAAGAACGCCCTACTTCTGCGTCGACGTTCCGCTCCTCTCTACACAAAGACAGATACTAATTCCTCTCCACAAATTACGTTATATTTTCATAGCTCATACAAAGAAATGTCGTAGAAGTATCATACACCGAGGAAATACTTGGTCTGCTACAGCTATTTCACTTTCCATACTTTCTCGTAGCCTCTATTGATGGTCGTCCTACAGTTTTCTCTGAGATAAACGAGGATGAAGCTTTCAAGACCGTTTATTATTTCAAGCAAAACGTCTACATCAACTTACACGAGCTTTTAGCCACAGACGCAGACATAGACATACCGCACATAATGCATTTATATTTTGGATGTCGCACGCCTATTAGCTCCGCCGCGCGTCCCAAGCCCATTCTACTGTCCTGACGAGCCAAAGACGCATTGCATATACGTTTGCTGTATGTGCATAAGCATTTTTCAGTATTAACCTTCGACTTTAAGCTATTATCTTACACTATATGTGTCAATGTGCGTTGACGGGGCGATATTGGAGGGGAGTGTGTGTGTCATAGAGGTTTGTCAAAACGGAGTAAGACAATGACAAGAAGAAAAATAGGGCCATTCTTGGTCTGTAGGCACATCCTGTTTCAAACTGAGCGTGAATACTAGCTGCACAAGGAAAAGGCATTCTAAGGATTTGCCGTTACGCACATTGTGTGTGTAGTATTATTTCTAAGTATGTATTGCGATGCGAAAATGAGGTACTATGAGGGCGAAATTTATGTGTTCTGCTGCGAATCTTTTATAAAGTTAATCTGGACAGCGGATCTTTTTGTATAGAAAGGAGAGGGAAACGTACGTGTATATATGTGCGTGTGTGGCGTGTGTGTATGTGTTTGATTCTTTTATAATAACAATATGTATGTAAAAGGGAGAAAACGAAGTAGAAAAAATCGATGTGCGTGCGTGCAGCGTGACACCATGTGACCTCATGCAATGTAGGGTATCGAATCATGTTCAAGCAAAGCGTCAAAATGGCGTGCGGTTTCTGCTTGGTCCTCTTCATCCGCTTCAAGCGCATGGGTAGCCGTTGACGTGGTATTAGGATCCTGATTAGAGTGACTATGATGATGAGTGGCGGTCGACATGAGCTCGGCGATGGTGGAGCTCCTCCGTCGCTTGCTGCCCGACGTGGCTGGGAGAACAGGCGGCGCAAGAGGGGCTTGGGGTTGGGTTGTATTTGGCGTAATGGGTAATACGGAGGATGATACTGCTACTGCTTCTTCTTCTTTTGTTGGTGTTTCGCTAGGTGGTGGTAATGGTGTTTCTGATTCTGACGCTGATGATGTTGCTGACGAGGACAAGGGCTTCAACTTGGCCTGGGCACGGATACGTTGATAACACGGATGCTGGGCAACGAGATTGACATAGTACTGCTGCAGTGTGAGACCGGAACTGGCGAGGTTCCAGTTGATCAGACGCAGGAATTCAAGCTCGAGGGCATTGAGTTCGTGGGTGGAAATGCCTCCAACCTTGGCATAATGCGAGTTGGTGCAGTAAGAGTCGCAAAGTGCTTTGGAGGATACAGTCACAGCCGTGATCAGGAACCGGTGGACGGTGAGGGAGGAGACCGTAAAGGACGGGTGGAGCTCGCAGACCCGGTCGATGTATATCAGCAGAATTAACAAACACGCTTTCTCCACAGAAGCATACTTGACAATTCGCCGCAAGTAATCGCCCAGTGAGATGTTGGGCGGTGTCCGTGAATGGAAACGCGTCAGGTTGCTAGGTGTGAGTGGGATACGGTCGTTATGCGACATGAGCCGGCTCAGCATGTCAGCTGTAGTGAATGCGCAATGTGGAAAGTGTCAATAACAGTGAGCAGATCAGGAGACAAAAGTCTTACCAATCATATGGGTTAAATAGTTAATGTCTACGGCGTAGAAGTACTCTGGCACTTGGATAATGGTGAGGTCGTTGACATCCTCCGCGCCCGTTTCCGTAGCCATGACATTGAAGGCTGTCCCAAGGGAATCAACAATAATAAATCGACGCTAGTAAATGACAAGTATATAGGAATAATAGACCACGGCTATATCTCTCTCTTTCCCACTGTAAGTGTCTGTGCTTGGTTTTGTATGTGTGAGCCAGAAAACAGAAAGGTAAGAAGACGTGCTCTCTCTTTTTGTGTAAAATGTACACTGAGTTTGCAAAAAAAAAAAAAAAAATCTACCCGACAAGCGGACGTTAAGCAACAATCATGATGTGCGCGCTGTCGCCGCTTCTATCGTCTTTACCCCACTCTCCAACTTCCTTTTCTTTTACAAAGTACTGTAATATGAACTCTCATGCACTTTTTTCCTTTACCGCTTCGTCCATGACTTTCCCACTGATAACACTCCTTTAATTTCTCCTTCTCAAATGCGGCACATAATCCACGCAGCCAAGGCGAAGGATATTTCGTTCCAACGTATTCAAAGCCACTTGCCACTTCCTTTTCTTGAATCAAAATGAGCACAGGATTGTTTATTGTGAGCATTTCAAAATATATGCATCACACCCAAGGCCATAAATGAATATTGTGCCCGGCGCACCAACGCACTGGAAATGGTGATCTGTTATAATTAGATACAGTATTGCAATGCACAATGCTTCACTTCCAGACTTTTCCTTTGTTTATTTTTCTTCTTATCTTGTGCCTTCATACGCCTTTGTTGGTATTTTGCGCTTGTACCAGGTATCTCCAGGCGGTGACTGACAACCTTTGATCATGTGGTGGGTTCATTAAGCACAGGTAACTTTTCTTTGTCGTAAATGTAAAAAGGCTGAAAGTCCAAATCAAAGGATAATGCAGCATCCTCCGCATAACGAGCGCGACTGCCGTATCGGATAGGAAGGTCCTGGTTGAGTTGAAGGCTGCATTGGCATGGCAGATTGAGCTGCATATCCTTGCGGCGCAGGGTGAGGTGACTGTTGCTGTTCTTGTAGTGGTGGCGACAGATAACCTATACAAATAAGGAATGCAACCGACCCTCACGTTAATCAGCATAAGGTCATGTTTTTCTCTTTTCAAGTCTTTACGCACCCTCTGGTAGACGCTTGCTGGTGCCATAGTGCTGACTGTTAGGTCTCCCACGACCGATGTTCGATGCTGGTTGTGGTTTTGATTGACTCGTACCCGAAGAATGGCGTCGATTGGTATCCTTATTATCATCATGATGCGTGTCGTTGTATTGCCCTAGGTATTTCGCCGAGGGCCGGCCAATCGACGGGATAGAGTTTGAATTGGATTGGAGTGTGTTTTCCTGCTCTTTCCCATTCACGACCACGCGTCGTCGGCCGTGACCATAGTCTTCAATGATTTTTTCTCCCTGGAGACCGAAACATCCTATTCAGGTGAGTTCACGCGGACAAGCAGGATATTTCATTCCAAGAAAGATTCTCACGCTGGGATCATGAATCTTGATCACTTTGACAGTCTCACGCTGGCCGTTGATGATGCGCGTCGTGGTGGATACACTTTTGGAGACTCCCCTAATAGGGGTACCGCCAAAAGACGACGATGGAAACGTACTCGTCTGACCAAACGCTGACCCGAGGAGGTCAAACGGGTTGGACAAGCGGGTGCCCTCTGGTCGATTGGTTGGGTCCCGTCGGTCCACAAGGAAAGGCTCACCTAATGTCATACATTACGTTTGGAAATACAATGACCCTCTTTCTCTCCTTCGTCCTTACTATTGAATACATCAAAAGGATCTCGCCCACCAAAGAACTGCGCAAACACATCCTGGGGCGACCGGAACTATTTCGGATTAACAGTTTATCCGAGTACATGAATGCAGCCTGATTTACCTCAAACTGGGCGAATGGATCACCGTGTGTAAAGGAAGAGTATCGACGATTGTTGCTGCTTGGAGGGAATCCAGGCTCTGCTGGGGTCGTGTGAGTCTGCTGAGTGTAGTCGGGTGCAGCGCGTGTTGCGTCGTACACGCGTCGCTTGCCAGCTAACCATAAGTTCCAGTTGGGTCAGTGCGGGCGGCAGGTTACACCATGCAATTTTTTTTTTTTTTTGGTTTCGCTTACGGTCCGATAGGATCTCATATGCCCGACTGCGCAGGAGAATGGATGAACAGGAAGTACAGTGTTGTGTTGAGATGAGTCTCACCTGATATCTTTAAACTGGTGATGGATCAGAATAATATTAAAGGATTCGACTCACAGGGAAGGATGATCTACCTTGTCCGCTGCTCCGGGGTCACGACTCTTGTCTGGATGATATTTCAGTGCGAGCTTTCGGTATGCTTTTCGAATATCGTCTTCAGAGGCGTGGGTATCGAGTTTGAGAATATCATAATAATCGGGCATATTATGCATCAGCGTATGTGAAAAAAAAAAAGAACCGAAAAGAAGAGCACAGGAAAGACAGATGTTTGCTTTTGTCTTTCAATGAGCAGAGGGCTATTTCGAAGCTACGCCTCGTCAGAGATGAAAGTCGACTGTCGTCATCCTATCACACTTCACCCTTTATCAGTGTAGATGCTTTCTTGTTCCTATTTGATTCATGCATAATTAGCCTATAGGATTTGGTTCCGAAGTTAATTGCTATTAGAATGGAAAATTCCACTTTTTCATACCTGAGCGGTTGGCACCGGCGTCGTTGAGACGCCCTCGTCGGCGCATAACCGTCCCCTCAGCTATAGATATGCTGTTGAATGCATTTCATTCATAGTAACAACATTACTCTACGCAAAACTTACGGGTGGTCGAGTAGCAGGCATTTGTCCTTAAGCATATTTCTATGAAAAGGGTAATTGTAACTGTGATCCCGGGCACTAGCTGTCTAGGCATGTCAATGCAAACAGGAGCGAATAAACTGACAGAAGGCGGATGACACAGGCGATGAAGAAGAACAAAAGGAGGTGAAATACGCAATCCAGCAAGCTACGTCCAAGTTGGACTAGAACTGATGTCCAAAATTATGTACTACTGACGCGGCAAATTTCTCTCATGCGTACTGGTGCGATATATAGTACAACGGGTAGGCAAGCAGTGGCTGAAGGACTTGAGTGGGAGAGCCTAAGTGTTTTTATGGTTTTTCCAAATTATACTCCAGTACTGATTTTGCTTATACGCACTTGCCAATAAGCAAAAGGAACAAGTTGGCACCTTGTATTATGAAATGCAACGTATAGATCGATTTTTGCCACCTTTTACCAACACAAGAGCTGGTAACTGTAACGATGCCGGAAGACAAGAGCCTGATGTGCGTGCGAATCCAAGCTGATCAACTGCGTGTACGAGACTATGAGCAAACATGAAAGCTCGCGCTCTCGTTGGCTCGTCCTCTCTTCCTTTTCGACCTCCATCTTTCCAGGTTCGCACCTACGAAGATAGAATAAGAGCCGTCTACCGCATAAGGAAATAAGTTCTAGACATTACATTATTGCAAATGGAGTGATATAGAAGCCGGCGGTGACATTCCTGCTTCCGGCAAGTGTAGAGACTGCGATGCATCAAAATAATAGACAAACGACTCTATACCAGTTTGAGAACACCAACTTCTGGGCCAAATAGATGCAAAGCATCCTGTAGACGGAGGAAAATGTCATCAGAGCACTTATGATGCTATGACAGCGTGATTCGGTATATAAGCAGAATGTTTTTCGTAATGCGGTAAGTTATCCCCCTTTCAAGAAACTGCCCTGAGCAATAACCTCGGTGCTTGAAGAGTGTTTGCTTTGTATAGAGTAAGAAAAGACAAAAAAAAAAACGTGTATTGATATGACGCGAAAGACATGATTGGATGATATGTGAGGAAAATCGAGGATCGGCAGGGGCGGGCCTTCATATGTGTGTGTGTATGGGAGGGGGACGCAAAAATTCGTGGTTGCATGGATCTCTATTAAAATGTTATTACGTATCAGCGCAACCTGTTTACTCAGATATTAAGAGGCAGTCGTAGCACACTCTCTATATCAGCATGTTAGCATACATAGCATACATACTCCTCTCATATAGATGGATATGAACATACCTCTGTGGCGCGTTGTGTAAAGGAAGCACGTAATGGCATCCACTTCTTTGACGGTCTGATTGGCGAAATGGAGCGACACAGCTTGGGCTAGTTCCTCTTTGCTGCACGTCGGCTCCACCTTGATTTGGTGCACGCGCGCATACTTGCGCAATACTTTTATGTCGAGCGATTTAAAGTTGATCTAACAACCACAGTGAGATTGGGGGGGGGGGGGAAGGTGAAGCAAGACAATGGGAGGGATTGAGTAAAAAGCAACTTACAGTCTGGAATTCCTTGCCGACGGCCCCATCGTTCATACGCCGCCGTTTGTCGCGCTCTCGGTCCCGGTCCTGGTTATTTGAATAATTGGAGCCGTTTGCATTTCCCAACTTTGGTTTGGCCATGGTTCTAAAAGGTCAAGAGAAGAAAAAAAAGAAGCCGAAGAGTGTGTGCCTCGTGCGGGTCTCTCATTTTTCGTCCCAGCAGCAGCAGAATTTGTGGGAATCAATCGGAGTGCATTGATAATGCGAACTTTTCCACCTTGGTATCGTACTTTTGATTGCATTGTAGGAATACAAACCCTTATTGTTTGAAAAGACGCAGTAGACCACAATCAACCGAGTGACAGCTAATGCCGCTTTGATGTACTGTGCTGAGCTATCTGTTAAAATAGTAAGTAGTAGAGCTGTATCTTTTGACCTTTATAAAAGGTATCTATCTGTAGGCTCTGGGTGCGTTGCACAAGGAAGGGGGGAAAAGGCGCACAAAAAGTGAACACCCGGAAAAGTCATTTCTTTTTTTTCCCCTCGCTCTCTCCATCAGATACACTTTATAATGAAACGAAAACGCGCCCCAGTCCTACCAAGCAGTAACGGCAACAGTAGAAACCCCATGGTCAGCACCAGCGGAAGCAGTAGTAGTGCCTCCACAAGCACCTCCGCCACGATCAGCCACGACAACCATGACAGCACGCTTTACAACAGTATGCATTCGGCCATACCTTTACAGAATGACAAGAGCACACCCCTCGAAAGCTATTTACCCGTGTGTCCCATCTGCCGAGAGAACTTTACCAAACGCACCTTTCTCCAGCCCTGCTTCCATTCCTTTTGCTTCTACTGCATTCGGCAGTGGATCAACGTGCGACCCAACTGCCCCATTTGCATTACCGGGATCGACTCGCTCGTGTATGACATTGACGATGCGAGCAATACGTTTCAAGAATACGCGCTTGGCGACAAGACCCGCCACGATCCACCCGAGCGACAGCATGTCATGCAGCCCTCACGGCAGGAGCGGCTTTATCGCAAGCGGGCGCAGATCTACCGAGGTGTGCTCGAGCCGGTCCGCTACCCTCCGCCTGCACGGTCCATGGAGCACCTCCAGGCTTTATCACCCGGACACATGCCCAAAGTACGAGATCGAGCCTACATACACATAAACATATACACTCACACACACTCTCTCTGTGTCTCTTTTTTTTTCTACTTTCTTACGCATGAATAGGTGACCCAGTTTCTCTGTCGCGAGCTGCCGGCCATCATGGGTCCGTTGAACGACGGATTTATTGAACAGCATATACGACATATCCTCCTGATACCTCATGCGCAGCTGCAGCGCAATCGGCGGAGGCAGAATAATGATGAAAATGACAATGGGAATGCAGATATAATTACAAGCATCATGCACCCCGAGATCGCGCGCCAGCTGGCAGAATGGATGGCGACCGACGCAGACGTGGCCTCGCGGTTCCTCAGGGAGCTGATGGCGTTCGTGAAAAGCGGCATGGATTACTGGACATTCGTCAAGCAAGTGGAATATGATTTCATAGGCGGCAGCAACCACGAGAACGAGTTGCTAGAGGATGAGGATGAAGATGAAGACGGCAAGAGCAATTAAAAAGAGAAAAAAGATCAGCAATATTTCAGCGCGCGACACATTCTTCGTAGGACGGCAGCCAGCAAGGCGCGCTGTCGCTCTCTTGACTCGGTGTGCTCGCTGTGCTCGCTGCTCCTGTGGTGGTAATAGGCGTGGTATGACAATTATTCTGCTGCATAAGCTGGACCATCAAGAACGGGTTGTACGGCAGCGAGCTGTCCTCATAGGCGGGCAAGCACTGCTCCGAGTGGGCAGCCAGGATCTGGATCGGCACCGCGAGGCGCAGCTCGGACAGGTGGCCGTCCTCGAGGCTTTCGACACTGATGGCAAATTTGAGCCGGTGACGGATTTTCACCGAGTCGGTCTCGCTGTCGCATTGTACGCGCTCGTGTGACCGTGGCACATGCACAGACAGCGTCGACTCGTTACTAGCGTCGCGACGAAATGCGCTGTCCTGGACGTGCTGGATCGTGCGACGGTGGGTGCGGCCGCTGAATCCCGCATGCGGCGTATACGTCGTAAACTCCTTCAGCGTGCACGCGACGTGGCGGACCCGTACCATGGCATCTGTGGGTACGACGCGCACCGTGACCGGAAGTCGCTCGCCTTGGTGTACTGTCCGGCTCGGGATGGTGAAACTGTAGTCGAGCTTGTCTGCCCAGCGGTCGGCAATCGCGATCGGTGGGCTGTCCTCTTCTTGCTGGTCACGATAGCGTGAAATATAGACGGTACGGTAGCACGTCTGATTTCGACTAAAAATAAGCGTGGGATGCTCCACTTCGGCCTTCAGCCGGTAATGCACCATGTACTCGTTGGCGACACGGGTCGTTTCAGGCAAGTCATTCGGGAGGGCCAGCTCAAAGTCATATGTGTGGCACCCACCACGTAGTGTTTGCGTCTTTTTGGAAGGCAGAAATGACCATGTGCGGTTGATCACTGTCTTCTCTTCCTCCCGTGTGCCCTCTTCTACTCATGTGTACATGTGTGTGTGAGCACTGGATTCTTTTTTGTGATTTGCTGTGTGTGGGGAATACGTACTGACAGCATAACGCCGGGTAACTTGGCCTGTGAAGCGTAACCGAATGCTTTTGATGCGTGCTGGTTGTTTCAGATCAAGCGCCACAACGCCACGGAGAACACTCCCAATCGCACGCGAGGGGTTGCCATGCATGACGAGCTCATCGCTCTCTAAAAAGATATTGACTGTATCCATCAATGAAAAGAGGGATTGATGCAAAAAGAAAAGGATGTTTGAAAAGGAATAAAGAGGAAGAAGAGAGAAGGAAATGGTTGTCTTGTGCGTGCGTGTGTGTTGTATCGAATGGGGTAGGGGGGGAGGCAAGCAATATTAGGGTGAGGTGGTCGATGATATTTATGTAAACCGTGTGCAGAAATGGAATAGTTAGGAAGAGGAAACAGACAGCTGCGCTTTTTTGGCGTTCCACACACACACATCTCCTCTTATAGGTGCCATGAGTTGGGGCCATCAGAGCGCGCACACGGAACGACTGCTGAGTGGTGCAACAGCCTGACAGGCATCCTCTCCCGCGGAAATAATAACACACCTTATTTTAATCAAGCAGTGCGCACTTTTCCCACCTGACTCACGCCAATCCAACAACTCGTCTTCCCTTCAGTTCTTTGTTTCGTTCAATCGCACGGTGCCCGCATTCGCCTGTACCTTTTTCCAGCTTTGCCTTTATTTATCGATAGTCGTGTTCTTTTAGGCCTGTCATATGATGCACACAGTATACACAAATTACACACACACACATACATACACAGAGCTCCCATACTCTCACACATCACAAAATAAGGGAATTGGGAGAGCGCGTGCACATGCGCCCTATTGTGTAAGCTGAGTTTTTTTCCCTCCTTCCTCTGCTGCGCGCACACAGCATCGGGATAACGCTAGAAGGGACAATACTGGATGTTTATTTTCTCCCTCTTTTTTTGGTTTGCCAGGCATCTTAAAAAAACAAGTTGCAAATCCGTGTTTCTGACAAGAACAACAGACTGCACCAATCAAAATGTCTTATTTACAACAGCCAAGGGTCTAATAATACCTGCTGAATCGTGGGTCGTTCCTGCACCTCCCTGCTCAGCATCCTGCGCAAAAGATTTGCCGGTCCTAAGACGGGTTCCAGTTAGTTCATGCCAATGCCATCAAAATGATTGATTATCTTTCTGAATGATGTTTCCCATACCTGGATAGGGTAAAGATGGTATCCGTAGCTCACATTGTAGGATATCATCGACCTGGTAAAAGGGGGTTTCACGAAATATCAGGGCGTACAAGAGCATACCAAGGCTCCAGATATCTTGAGGAGGACCGTCGTACGGTGTTCCCTGCAATATTTCCGGAGCGCAGTAGTCGAGGGTGCCACAGAACGTATCGAATTTCTTGTTGGGCCGATAATACGCCGCACTTCCAAAATCAATTAGCAGCGCCGTGCCTGACTCGTCGAGAATGACATTTTCGTCCTTAATGTCGCGATGCACGATCCGATTTTCATGGAGATGTCGCAGTGCCTCCGCTACCTGGCGAAAGATATTACGTGCTTCCCGTTCAGAGATGGTTTCATTCATCTCGATATAATCGAACAGGTCCAGGCCATCGCCATGGAGTGCCATCACCGCATAATAGTAGTCTTCGTCTTCCATATACGAAACTAAATGGAAGTCAGCCATAGTCCGTCGCTTCTTTCCTTAGCGCAATCACTTTACTTAGGTTACAGCAATTAGGATGCGGGTGGCGTTTCAGGGCACGCAAGATATGAATCTCGATGGGGACAAGGTCGCCGGCTTGACGATCTCTGCATACATACACACATACACATACACATGCATCAATAAGTCCTACAGGACAGAAAACAGAAGAAAGAATATAGTCGACGCTCACCTGATCCAGCCATCCACAGTGATACGAGATTTTGCAATACACTTGATCACAACACGTTGCTATGGCAATAAGGAACAAAAATCATGAATCAACACAATCATGCGACTCGGCGAAACACAAACACGGAGGCGAAGAAAAAAAAAAGTTTTTTTGGTTCCGTACCTTGGCAGGATCGTCGCGTCTATACGCTAGTTTCGCCGTACCATAGGCTCCCTCGCCCAAGGTATCGACAATCACATAGCTTTCAAGCGGATGGTGTGTATCGCACGGCAGCGGCGGTGGAAGCGGCCACGCTTGATGTTGTCCTTCGGCATCTGCTGCAGATAACTCGGGCGATCGGGCCGGTGGATCCGGCTCTTGTTCTTCTTCAGACTCCTTTATCGTTTGAGGCGGCGCCTGAAATCCAGAAGCCGTTGCTGCCGACGGGGGCGCGGGCGGTATGGCCGGTGTTCTTTCACTCAAGGTATCGCGATATTTTGGCTCAGACAGGGCATGAATCCGATCGAATGTGACCCAAATGCTGACAAGTGTTTCCTCGATGCTGCCAATGGACTGGAGCTGCAGCTGCACTTCAAACCGGCTGCCGTCGCGGTGGACGGCGATGAGCGTCGGCAGCGGTGCATCCGGATGTTCTAACAGCGCGAGACGGCACGCGTGGCTGCCAATGATATCGCCTTCTTCCCACCTGCCTTCCAGGCCCTGGAGAATGGCTGAGAACTGCGGGAGGAGTGTGTGGACGTTGAGGGTATTCTCGAGATAGGCCGTCCGTGGATAACCAAAGAGATATTTCGCGGGGACAGAGCTCATGCTCTGAATGGACCCGTCGCGGCGGACAATGATCATGCCCGCGATAGACGGAAGGGAGGTAATTTTTAAAAGGTGTTCGTTTTGCAAATGAACCATGACGGGAAAAAAGGAACCGGATTGCGCGCGACTACCAAAGAATCGATATTGACCTACCGCGCCCACATCAACATGACCGCTTTGTTGTTGTTTTTGCAGAGCAGGAATCAGGTCACTTATCGGTCGTCCGATAATGTCTGTGGATGCATAGCCATAGAGCTCCTTGACGTTGCCGAGGACGTCAACGATGGTTCCCTGGAGCACTGTCAGTGGAAAAGAATGTGGGACGTCCTTTTTTGCCATGGTCCAACCTTTTCATCAATGGCGGTCGAAAGCGTGCTCTCGTAAATTTCCTCGAAGATCCATATATACACGTGCTTCCCTTCATGGCTGTTTTTACGTTCCTTGAGCCATAATGAGGCGGTGGATTTAGTACCATTGGCCTTGACGATGGGTACCTAAGCCAATCGTAAGATTTCATACGTATATTAATTCGACAAAGTCATACCACATTCCCACACACCAGGACCGAGTCGCGCTCATATGTGTGTGACAGCATGTATTTGAACCGGTCTTGATCTGCACGCTCGAACGCGCGCAGGATCGACTTGCCTACGTACGATTTATCGATCCCGAAGCACAAGCTGGCAATATTATTGAACAAGAGCACCGTGCCCTGGTCGTCGGTTGTGAAGATGGCCTGGTTCTGGGGCAGATACCGTGTGGGCGGATGAAAACCGACATGGCTACTGTTGCGCCGGGAAGGAAGGGTTTCAAGTACGGTTGCGGAGGGATGCTGTTCGGCGAAATGTTCCTCGATGGGCGTCAGGCCAACCAAGGGCGTTTTTCGCCATGCCATGGTCTCATCATAGTCGATACTGCCCCGCGGTGTATTATGCGTGGTAGTGACGTTCCAGTAGGTCTCCTCGTCATCTATATCGGTCGGAAGTATACTCGGGAACGAGAAGCGTCGCAGATTTGTGCGGTCTTCCTCGAGTTTCCGACGGATGCGGTTGACGAAATCGCGTCGTCTTTTGCCACGATGACGTGTCACGGCCCGCCGTCGTGAAGACGATGTGAAACTGTAGCTGTAAAGGGATTCGGTCGAGAAGCGGGCAATGGTATCTCTCTCGAGCGAGCTCGTATCCCCGCTATTTTGCCGTAAACGGACCAGGTTGTGCTTAGAATATACGTCATCTTCGTCCACTTGTTGACCATGAGTTCTATATATCTGAAAATCAGTGTGCGTTTCTGTATTTTCTGTCTTGCGTCTTGTACCTTTCTTCTTGATCCGTGGCTGAAGGTGGTGATTCTAGGTAGAAAATAGGAAAGGGAGGTGGAAAGGTGAGGCTTCCCATTTTTGTACTCTTGATCCTTTTTTTTTTTTTTTGCACCTATGCAAAAAGTAGGGTGCGAAACCTCCGCCTTCGCAGAGATGCAAGATTGCTCAGATGAGAATTGTGCCCATTTCATACCTGCTAACATGTTATTTGTGTCAATAACATTCTTCATCCTGAATGTCAGCTTCTTGATAGTCAGTACAGGACAATTCCTCGTCTGAATGAAGACCAAAAAAAGAAGTTCAGAGGGTATTTGGACGATAAAAAAAAGGCCGGCGGGAACAAAAAAATGGTGATGGGGGCTCAACTGGGAGATTGGTTGGCTGCGAGTAAAAGAGTGATGTTTGTTGTCCAAACTGAGCATTTACACCATGATTCTTTATTCCTTCGTGGTCCTGTAACATTATCAATAGAGAGTGATACAGGACCACGAAGGAAGGCTTGCTTGTAGAAGGGTATTGTCTTGATCTTTACTGAGAGATGGTACAAAGGAACAAGACATGCTCTGTTTTGAAATTTCTCGGATGCAGTCGATCTCAAGTATATCAACATCCCCGTCTCTCGTGTCATACTAGGTCACTTTCATTGGTTTATCTTATCGCTGTCTTCTCTCGTGTCGTGTCCAAGACGGCCTAATTCAAATGCCGGTAAAACGCCTCTATGGCCTCAACTCTTGTTTATTAATATTCGTGATCATAAGAATCCGGATACTTATCACGTCCAAACCCTATGTGCCTAACATGCAGCATTTTTAGAATTGTGGCAAACTGAAAAACGAAAAAATACCACTAAGCAACCAAAATTAGCGCCAGCCCGAAGGCATCCCAGATGTACTTTTGGGCGAAAAACATTTAGGGAGGTCAAAACAGGACAAACAGAAACAGAAATGTAATCTTGAATACGTCAACGCGCGCCGTGCGCGCTCTTTTATTTTTCTGTATGGCATGATTTGACGACACTTTGTTCCATCTTTGCCTTTATTGCTAACTGCGTTTGGTCATATCTAGATTTCTTTGTTGTCCATTTGTCCACAATCGGTCTTTTGTCAAACTGAGCATCACATGAGATGCAAGGGGATGAAGTTAAAAAAGAAAAATAAGAAAGTAGAGAAACAGACGCTACTCTTTTCTTACAGCTGCAAAGGAAAATAAGGGGTTGGCTGCAGAGCACGTTGCAAGGAGGTAAAGACGATCATCTTGCAATCTGTACTGCATAGAAAGAAGCGAGACATGCATATTACAATATAGACAGCAGGGTCGCGGTCAATTGACCGCTACAAGACCGTTTCCCAGAGGCCAGGCTGTCGTGTTGCCGTGGTTCCGGTCTCCAGAAGAGCATGGTTTTGATCACATTACGTAAAGTGAGCGATGGCGCCCAGAGCCGCACTGTCATCCAGTGTTTTCTTTTTTTCCTTTTTCTTTCGCCTGAGTTTTTTTTGCAAGTGTGTGTGTGTGTGCGGGGACGGGGGCTGTGCTGCACGTCGCACAAGAAAACAAGGCGGACCTGCAGTCTTGAAACATAATGTCAGCAATGACAACCAACGGATAAAATCGCGGCAGATGAATGCGCCAAAAATGACGAGCTACAAATGTTATTTTCCGCCCTCCAATCGCACGATGTATAGATGTGTTCATATCCATCGTTTCCAACAGTTATCTTGTAGTTTTCTGTATCGTTCGCTTGTGATACACGCGTCCCGACGTGACAGTCGTGTGGGCTTTCGTATCCCACCTTGGGTTTCGCGTACCACACTGCCTCGCTCGGTCCGTATCACCGTGCCACAGTCAATTGAAACGTCGTTATTTTTCATTTCCTTTCTGAATCTTTTTGTTTTTACTTACCTTCACGGAGGAATAAAATTAGAAGATGGATGAAGAAGTGGGGGAGGCTAATTATAGTCTTTTGCTCGAGTACCTCAAATTTTTATCGTTCTATCTCAACGTCCACCTCTCCACGCCAGCCTTTCAATCGATTTATGTATGTATGTAGACAGCTCGATCTCTGTAGTCTGCATGCGCCACGAATGTTTTTTTGCATATGTGGTAGCTGAAGACCGCCACTGCATGCACTCCTGCACAATGAGTGGTGCTTTTTTTTTTTCTCTCACTATGACCCATTGGAATGATAAGGTTAAAAACGCCTTCTTTGGCTTGGGATAAAAATAAAAGTATCCGGTGGAAAATTGAGATAGTTTCCAATAGGGGGCAAAAACTTGCAACTCGTTTTGCAAATCCGAAAAATACCATAATCCAAATAGAGCGCCGTGCACCTGAGCATAATGGTTGGGTGGCAACAGCACAGGCAAATAGCGAAGCTAAAGAGCACCCCTTTTCCAATTCAAATATTTGAAAAGAGAGTATGTATTACACAGAGCGGCAGGAGACCCCAGGAGGCTGAATATTCAATTTGGGAAGGCTAGAACCGGCATGTTTCAAGGAATCACAGCAGCAGTCAGCAGCAGCAGCAGTCAGCAGAGGGCGCGCGCGAAAGGGCACCCGTGTCCATTTCGCCTTCCGCCCCGAAAGAATGCCCTGTGTGTGCCTCTGTGTCTCAAGACTCAGCTTGCACTCGATCGAGGAGCGCCTTATAAAAAGGGAGCGAATAAAGACACCAGATGTACTCCTCACTTTTATTATTCTCTTCAACTTTTTCTTTCTTCCTTTCTTCAATTAAAAAACAAGAATGGTCTATCTCTCCTCCCTCGCCATCGCTGCCTGCGGTCTGTTCTCCGTTGCCAGCGCGGCACCTACCAGCCTCCAAACCCGCTCCGTCAAGGCTCCAGTTATCTCCACCTGCAAACCGGGCTACTTTGCTCTGACCTTTGACGACGGTCCCTACGAATACTCGTACAAGCTCGCGACCACGCTCAAGGAAGCCGGTATCCCTGCTACCTTCTTTGTTAACGGTGACAACTGGGTCAACGTTGCCTCTGACAGCGTGCAGACCCCCGATGGTGAGAAGACTTACGAGGAGGTCCTCAAGCACGTCTATGACTCGGGTCACCAGATTGCAAGCCATACCTATCAGCACAAGGATCTCAGCCCGCTCTCTGCTTCGGAGATCCGTGAGCAGATGCAAAAGAACGAACAGGTCATCAAGGCTGCGATCGGTAAAGCTCCCGCGTGTAAGTGTCTTTCTTTATTCTTTTTTGGTACCTGCATCATGCAGTGTGACAAGACATCTCATGATCACAATATACAGACATGCGTCCTCCTGAGGGTGACTATGATGATGAGGCTCTTCAGGTTCTGGGTCAACTGAACTACAAGTAAGCGTAAACTATTCCAGTAGCTTATGATCATCCTAACTCTGGGTCTCCTTAATTTTGTATAGGGTCATCATTTGGGACGTTGATTCCCAGGACTGGGCCACGCACAACCTTTCTGACGAACAGGGCGAATATAAGTCTGTCCTGGACAAGGCTTCCTCCTCCAACTCGGGTCACATTGCTCTCGAGCATGAGGTGTATGAGCAGACCGTCAATGAACTTGTGCCTTGGGCCATCAAGTATGTAAAGAGCAAGGGCTACAAGTTTGCCACGGTTGCGGACTGCACCGGTGCCGGCAATGCTTACAAATAAGCCGTATCCTCTTTCCGATCTCCCGTCCTTTCATCCCATCCCTTGTATCAGTTTCTTGCATTTTTCATCTCAGTTTTTGTGTATGTAGAAGAATATACATCCAAAAAAAGCAGTAAATAAACCTAATTACACACAAACCCCATCATAACCCATAGCTATTATGTATTGATAATTCGATGAATTTGACTACCAGATTCATACTCCCACATGGTTTTTTTTTTGCTTTTCTCCGTGCCGCGCGTACGTTAGTCCGGCGGGGATAGTAGGGGCATAAATGGCGGCGGTATCGGGAGACGGTGGAACATATAAGCTTATGCCCGGTCTGAAACAAATCTGCTCGAAGGTTCTCATTTAGAGAGCTCAGCTACCTGGAAGATATATCTTGATAATGGCGCGCGTGACGACGCGTGCCTATGTTAACATACTCCGACTCACAAGAAGTATTTGGTTGGATAGGTGCCAGTGCACAGGCCAAGGTGAAACCGACGGACTTATAGTCGCACCTGATAAAATCGGACTTCGAGGTCACTTGCGGGCGCGTGCTAAAAAAACCTCTGATTCGGACATATATATACATATCACCTCCAGATACCCGTTCCGAGGCGGCGCTCGGACGCGCTCCCGGAAATGGCTTCCGATGATGCCAATGGACGGACGGCTTGATTGCTGCTGTGGCGCGGTTATAAATCATTACTGTGGTATAATGGTAAATCCGTGCCGATGACACCGGCGTATTTCGCGTAAACAATATATCAGCCGAAGCCTGGTCGAATGACAAGAGGCCTCTTTGTCAAGGGGCTTTGAAATAAATCCAGTCATAACAGTGCCACCGACGTTGCACAATGTGCTGTTGAGGAGCACAGGCCATACCTAGCCACACCGGCTGGCCGTACACCTACTGTATCTTGTTGACAGTCACCTACAGGCCTTTTTAATAGTCACTTATTTTGACGAAATCACGTACCTGAAAACGGCAAATACTACAGGTACAAAGAGATAAATATGTGTACTGTCTATAATAAAGGTCACTAACGGTTCAAAATTCTGTAAGTATGGCCACTTGTCATGCAGTATGCTTTCCATCGTATGTGGTAAACAAATTTAGCATATCGGAATAATGGGTACCTCGACACAACGTTGGATCGCTTCAGGCTATACCCTCGATTAGCCAGTACTTATAAATTACTTTGCTGCTCTGCATTCTCAGTTTCTGCTGCATATGCATACATAAGGTTTGTTTATCCGAACCATGTCAGACCCGAGATAGACAATTACTCTTCTAGAGAACGGGTAGATATGTATCCACCATGACAACGAATGTGTGTAATGAGCAGAGGGCTTATGTGGTTACACTACAGGCGCATAATCAAGCCTGCTTATCATTGCTTAATAAAGCTCTCCTCATGTGTAAGGGCTTTATTTCAACACGTGTTTATAACCTTGAACCTGTCTGTGTTATTAGGTTTTGCTGATGCGTAAACACTGTAAACACGAGAAATTTATTGAAAAATTTTTTCGCTCGAAAATAGACCGTATTGATCGTCATACGCAGGCACAGTCGAGTTTGCGCCATTATTATTCAGGGCGTTGTTTGACATTGCATTATCTAAATACCATCATAGACACTCCTTCGTGAACTGTGGTCCCAAGTCGCGAACTTGGGACCGTCATCATAATGCTCCATATATACACTCAAAAAGCGTCTGCATACCACGATCCTCGTTGGAAAGTCCCAAGTTGCTTTGAAACATGGTAGAGATGGAGTGAGGAATAGCTTCGAAAAACATTCAATCTCTGCCCTCTGCCGGTGTTATATACAATGCACAATTGTCGATGTATAATTCTCGGAGTATATACGCATGCATATGTAGACTTCTATGGAAACTAGAAATGAACAGTTTCTACATCACATATGTGATCACGTTACCATTTACGCAGTGCCATCACCACGATTTTGAAACGAAGAGTTTTACGTAAAGCGCGTAGTACTTTTGCCTTATGTACCATTATTATTTTATAGTGGCCACTGAAACCCCAATGGGCAGGCTCTTCTACTTGATCGGCCAACTGCAGCATTAGGTTTATGCTGCTCAAACATAAAAATTCAGACCCAATAATTCGGTACGTTTCTATGACCATCACGTCGAGAAGGCATACAATAGCTGGTAATCTTTTGCCATTGTGGGTGATGGACATAATCATGCTGTGACAGTAAAAGAGTTTCAGACAAAAGCCATTTTGGGGTTAGGCCGGCAAATACCGGGTGCCACGGGGTCAGCCATAATTATCACTATCACAACACAGAGAAGAAAAAAAAAATAATAAGGTTGAGCCCGTCCTGAAGTATGACTTCTTTCCTGATCGGGTTCACCCCTGGCGCCACACTTGCACGACAGCACAGGACTTGGCTTGACTGAAATATGATGCTTGTATTATGGTTTGACCATGCAACTGATTAATTTCGCTTCGACTCGTCTGTGTTTATGGACACAGCCGGATGACAGCTGTCTTATTGATTCGGTCGGGCCGGCTTCCGTCTCGTGCGCAAGGTAAACCTTTTTTGACACGAGCGGAAGATGAAAAATCGAGCCCTTTCAACAACCCAGCCATGAAGCAATTGCTATCCTCCTCTCGCTTGCCATTTTTCTATGGTTCAATCGCTAAATTAAAGGTATTATATTAAAAGGAGGAAAATACGATCGTATATCATAAATGTTGTGATTTCCCGATGATATCATAGGAAGAAAGGAAAAAATGAAATGCAGCTTGCTTTTGATTGCCTCTAACGAAGAAAAGAAATCAGCAGAAAGGAAAAGAAATCAGCATACAGCATGAACAAAGGAAAAAAGATGATGAGGTGATGTGTAAAGAGTGTGAATGAGTCAAAGTCTAGGGTTTGTCAAGTAGTAGTGTGTCGCGTATGGTTGGATGTAACAGAAGACAATAAAAAAGAAAGAAGAAAGGAAATGATGGAATTGCATGTATGATTCGTCCGGGGTATATAAGAGGGTCATGATATGAGATGCTGTTGGCCTGACAGATAGATGGACCAAGGCGTCGTATGTACATTATGGATGAACTGGGCAATGCTCTACAAAGCAGAAGGATAGGTTGATTTGTAAGAACACCCCATCAGAGCAAAGAAAAAAAAAGGGACTCGATCAGAGAGAAAAATCAATAAAATGACTCACTTGTCATATGAAAGCGGGAGCCACACACGGCGCAGACAGCGGCAGCTGTCCGCTGTGGGGCGTGAGTCGCCAAATACAGCTTGAGGGTGACCTTTTCGTGAAGACGGTTGCACATATCGAGGGACGTGTCAGATAAATTTGTGTGCGGCCTTTGGTTGGCTGGTTGGCTGGTTGGAAGAAGTAGGATCCTGGTGAGGAGAGGAGAGGAAAAGGAGACCAAGGGCAGAGCTGAAAGAAATAAAAACAAAAACGTGGCTTCTTTTATATGAAGCAAGGGTAACCGATTCGAGTAAACCGAAGCATTTTGAAAAGCTCGTTGCACGAAAAGGGTAGAGCCCTTATCATTTCGGTCATCATTCCAGCAACTCCTATCGACCGCGGCAAAAGCAAAAAAAAAAAAAAGACAGTTTGTGTTGTTGCTCTGGTGTATGTATGATAACATTGACACGCTTTTGCTCGGAACACAAATACAGCAGAACAAGTTATTTATGTGGCCTATTGTGATCGCTTTTTTTTTTTGGGGGGGGGGGAGCACATACACATACCTTGTCATCGAACTTTTTTTTTATTTCTTCGTCTTCTGTTTTTTATTTTGTCTTTCTGTGCAGACACGTGCGCGTATGGCGAGCTCAGAGGAAAAGAAAAAATAACGCAGTACCCGCACACGCACGCTTAAGAGGAGCGATCGACCATCGGTCAAAGAATAAAAAACTTAACGCGTCGCACTTCGGTTACCGTTTCCTTACTGCGTTCGGAGCGACTGTGAGGCCCTGCAGTATGCATCCCCTGTTTACTTACATCAGATAAGAACGAGAAGAAAAAGGGGTTGTCCTTTTTGCTCATTGTTGTATCGCTGTCGGTCCTATAATTACAATTCGAACGCGACAAACAGTGTAAAAACAGAGCACGTTTTGTTGTGTTTCATGAATGCCGAGATAACTGACTTGGTATGCATAGAAACGCCCGCTCATCCGCTTGCCCTTTTTGCCAATTCGGATGTTTATTTCTAATGATATGCTGCTTCAATAAACAGCCGGTATGCTTTACATGATGCACGTATACGTGTGTCACGGCAGGAGTCTAATGAAATGGGGTAGTTGCAGATTTTCTTGCGGATGATATGGATCACTAAAAGAAAGAACGGGGAGAGGGTGGTATCAAAATAACACTTGGTGGCGGAGGTCGAGCGGAGAAGCTTCCGAAATGAGTTGATGTGTGTATGTTCGTATCGCGTTGTAGGTTTTTTTTTTTTTTGCGAACTGTGATAAGCACCAACGCTTCAAAAAAAGGATGCCAGTCCCCAATTATGGGAAATCCGATATCCATGGCGATCTCCTCTAGGAGTAGTACAACGGGCGACAGGCAGAGACAGAGAGAGAGACTAAGAAAGAGGGAACGGTCCCCCAAAAGGAGAGATAACCGCCGTGCTGTTGTTGTTGCTTATAGAGTTGGTCATATTTCCTTTCATGTTCTATCCGGCTTATCAAGACAAAATTTCATCCAAATAAAACCCTTGATCGATTATGATTGTTTACACGCGTCAAAGGTTATCGCGTTATTTCAAGCTCGAGCATGTCATTTCGAAGATGAAAAATGTGCGTGCGTTTAGCTGTGTCATCCGACATGATGTGAGGCGTGGACGTGTGGTTGCACAAATGTCCATGAGGAACCCCGCTCTTGACCTTTTTTTTTCCTCTCACACTTTACCTTCCGTGGCAAAGTTTGCCTGCCGTCATTAAGAGTAACCTTTTGCTGTTGAATCATGCGACTCAGCCATCAGATACGTATTAAAAAATGACAGACGATCGAACGGGGCCTTATTTTCTTTCTCATTTTGTTTACGGTCGGTCAGAGTCTGACCCAATGAACGGCATAACAGGAAAGAAAGGAACAACTATATTTGTCTCAAGATGACTTCTGAAAATGAATATGAGCCAATGAGAATGAACGTGGGTCAATCGTTTGAATGTGAGCCAATGAAATTCAATGAAGACCAGCACGAACGTGAACCGGCTTTATGCCGAAGTCGAACTTTGAGCTGATTTTCATGTATACTTTCTGTTCAATTTCCTTTTCCCCATGAAGTAGCCATCAAACAACATTATTCGGCAACAGACACATACGGAGTGGTAGGATCTGGTCAAGAATACGAAGAGCGGTGCAGTGAAGAACGGAAGCACCATGTTACTCTTGCTCAACAATTACCGTCAGCGACTGAGGAGCCCGCAGGACGAAATCCTGGTGGATATAATAACACGCTAAGATGATCCACTGAGCGACTGTACACAGTACTTGAGCGAAAGTCCACTGGCTCTCTCGACAATCATTGATGCTGCAAACAACGTTATGAGCAGTTCAAAACGGTTAGACCGATCAGTTCCCCGCGACATTGAAGAAGTCCGGCAGCCAAATCTCAAGCAAAGGCTACCCACGACAACTCAATTAGGGTCACAGCCAGGAATCCTGAGTTGGCCGATGAAAATTCATATAGATAAACGACATGGGTGAGAAAGAACTTACAGCGACCGGAAGTGAGAAAAAACATGTATGAAGCAAGATGATCTTCTGATTGTAGTCTGAGCGTATTTCGATTAACCTGAGGACAATCTGTCTAAACACTCGTGATCTAATCACTTTGCGGAATATATGTATACACTTCAATAGGCGTGGCGATGTTTTGCGCTCTTTTGTTAATTGAACGTGCAGAACAGTGAGCACAGTATGATGGGTCTGGGCTTGCCAGTAAGTCGCTGAAGGAAGGGGTACACACGTTATATTACAAAGACTTAAGTAAAGATCACTGAAGGCAGTAGTGGTGTGTCTGGGGCGGGTGTGGTCAAAAGCATGGGAAAAATGATATAAAAAGCTGACTTGTGGAATGGGACAGCCGATGCTTTTGTTAATGAACTGTTCAGCTTTGCGTCAAATATTTTCGACAACATATTCAAGGTACACATCTGATCATCGTTGCCCCTAATGAGCAGTGGCTCACCACTAAGCAGGGAGTTAAACAGAGAAGATATGTCATAGTCGTTCGTCGAATAGCATGAGGAAGACGACAGCGTTGGATTCCCATCTTGCATTCAGACGTTCGGTGTTGTCGAAGAGCTAAAGCATTTCGTTGGGTAAGAGCAACGCCATATCACATCTTTTTATTAACCGTGATCATTTCCTAGCGTCAAGAAACATCGGCGACATCCTGGCAGTATGCAGCAATCTGAGTGAGATATTGTGAGTTCCAATGTTCTCTGCAGGCATGTGTCAGATTCGTTATAGTGCTGTCTTCGATTTCTGTCGTGCAGGAGCGGGTTGAATACGATCATGCGCATAAAAACAGCCAGGTCTGTGCGTGCTTGATCAAGCGAAGAAGATGGTAGAATGGTAGAGATATACACGTTATTTTTGTACAGAAATGTTAACAAAGACCTTGACGATAAAACCCACACGATTCAGAGCGATGCATCTGAGGATACCACAAATCGACCAGACTACGTGGTGAACTCATATGAGCAAAACACAAAAGTATATTCCTCGTGTTTTGGCGAAGACAAAGGTGACCAGGACACTTATAAATCTGTCGCCTCTGACTTTTGTCGCCTTAGCAAACCCATCGACGAGGGCCCATACTTGCGAGCGAGGTCAACCAGGGTGTACAGCTTTCGTAGACCTTCCGTATACTTAATAATGGGAACGTTGCTTAAAATATGTTAGTTTTAAAATGCCAACAAGTCATCACTGTCAAAAGATGACTCTTTGTAAAAACCATCAAAACCTATCAGTTTCTATCGAATTGGATTTATACATGCACTTTTATTCTGTTGGTTTCATTATCCCGGCTCAATTGACAGACAAGCTTGCTCAAGTTCGACTAGGCAGCTCATTTTCATGAAATTGGTTCATATTGAACCTTACCGGGCCACACCAGTTAGCCTTGCGGGGCCACATCAATTATCTTGGTTCGCATTCGAGAGGCTACCTCTCATTCTCATTCTCATCAACTAAATTCATTTTCTATGGCCCACTGTCAGATAACGGACCTATATCCATTTTCCCTTGGGCACTGTAATATACATATTGATAATTGTTTATGCGCTATTTATCGCTGAACATGTCGGTGATGAAGTTGGCTGGGTCGCGAGGCAGCCTTTGGTACTCAACGCCAGGCGCGGTGCTGGCATGCCAGATACTGCTACTGCTACTGCTGGACTTAACCGTTGCTGCTGCTGTATATGAGGTTGCTCCGGTTGCGGTTGTGGTACTGATTTGGGCGGCGAAAAGGAGGCGTCGCTCTCGTCGAGTGTGTTTCTATTACTGGGCATATCGTGCAGCATAACTTCGGTTTCAAGTTGTTTCTTGTAACGTTCCAGGGCCGCACTAAGGTCATCTTCTCCCTCGAGGTACTCTATCAAACCAAGCTGTGCACGTGTGTGGGTCTTCAGGAGCTGCTCACCGTGGATGAGCTCTCCTTCGTCCATGGAGGACACCGACCGTGGTGAGGGTAACTGGCGTGAATGGTCCCGGTACCCGCTGATCTCGGCGCGCAAGCGGCGTACCTCGTTCTGCAGTGCTGCATTTTCTTGGGAAGTCGCCTGAAGGCGTGCATCGAGCTGGGCCAGCCGCATATCCGATGCCACCTGTGAGACGTGCATGCATGTCAACAGACACTGTTGCTTGTGCTGTCTTTCCTGTTGTTTTTGTTTGGTGAGGTGTGGACGGTACGCCGAGAAGTAGGAAAGGTGGTGCTGAGCGCGCTCACCACCGTTGTCGTCCTCAGCAGGGGCCACGTGCGCATCATCCTTGGCCTCTGTGGCGTCACTTTCTGTGCGTGTAAATAGCGAATCATCATCTCCATGGAGCGCCGACATGCTTGTCCATGTTGTGCGACATGCTCGTTTCTGATTTGGGTGTTGATTGTTCATCGCCATACTGACTTGTTGCTCACTGCTTTCCGTCTTGTTCACCCGCATAGCAGTCGCCGGTGCAGAGGTCTTCTCTCCTGTATCATCATCTTGTTTTTCCACGCTGACTATGGAGATCTGTGAGGAAGACGAGGAATATGCGCCCGGAGTGGGGCTCCGAAGCACGCCCAGCACATCAGGGATAACCAAACCATCCAATGCAGAGCATGACAGCGGCCGCCGATCCTGACTTGTACTGGATTCGGCAGGAATACTGCTTTCCTCCTCCACCTTTTCTGCAGACAAGAGAGACGAGTCTCCTCCTGGCGATCGGTGTAGTTGGCTATAGCAGCAATCCACCGACGCCCGCACGTATGCTCGTTTCCGTTCAGAAGAGTCGCTGTCGTTTTTCTGGCTGTCAAGTGAGTCCAGCGTAGGCGGGGTGTTCAGCACCATGGGCATGGATGTGGATTGAAACGGGTTGCTGCCTTTGTCGTGCCGCTGCTGGTGCGCAACTCGACTGCTTTTACGGTGCGTGAGATGGCGAGTGCTTGAACCAACGTGCGTCAGGGAGAGCTTCTTGCGCCACTTTGTCAGTCGATCGTGTTTGCTGGTACCTTCTGCCCCCGTTTCCTCATAATCCTCCTCCGCTTCCTCCTTTAACTTGCACTTGGTCGCTGCGGCTGCTTCTGCGGATGAAGGTGCTGGGGACTTTGACTTTATGGACATGGACGCGCGCTTTGTGCTCCTGTCGTTGTCAATCCCCTGACGGCGACCATGAATTTTGCCAAGGAATGTCTTTATGGTCATGAAAATAAGACTCTACCGAAATATGAAGGGTTGAAGAAAGGTGTGAGATGGGAAAAGGGAGAAAAAGGGGAGCCAAGAGAGAGAGATAAAAAAAAGTTTCTTGCAGGATTCACTAAGGCAAATATGCCCAAGATCATCAGCAACAAACGAGTAAGGGGAAAATAAAACCTGGGTCGACCATGCCTTGATGCCAATTTTATCAGCAACGAGACGCACAACAGCCCAAGAAATTTGAAAAAGTGAAATGCATGCAGCGTGCTGCCGGTGCGGGTCCTTCTCATATTAAAAAAAATTACATGCCTTAGTGGTGTGTTTCCGTGTGCGCATGTATCCATTTTACGTTCGTTTTTACCAAGATGCGCAAACACAAAAGACTAAAGAGTAGCACATATGTATGCATTACTTCGAAAAACCGCCAAGGCACGCATACCAGAGACATACACGCCCCTTGACCTAGTTTATGATTCTTCGTTTTTTTTTTTTTTTTTTTTGAAAGCAAATCTTAAGCAGATTAGAGATGTTTGACGACGGCAGGTAAGCAATATGAAAGAAAGAAAAAAAAAGCTGTCAGCGCGCACTCCATGGAAGTTGGAACTACTGGCTGAATTTGAATGCAAAAGCCAAATATTTTTTACAGCCCTACCGTGAGGGGGGTTGGATTTTACCACTCAAAGGAGGCGCGCGTCATTGGAGGGGCTTCTCTCCATTGGCAAACATTATCGTACAAAGAGAATAACATACACTAGTTCTTTTCAGTGCTCTCGGGTGTTTCTCATGTATTGTTTATAGTTGAGTAAGGAATAGAGGCGTGGTGTGTGAATCTCCCAGTAGGTTGACTGGGTTTCCGAGGGTTTGGTTTGAGCCTTCGCACCTCGTTGCACAAGCTATTTCTTGGGCTCCTTTTTCTTGCCTTGCCGTTGGGCTAAGGTTCAGTACACACTCTTTTTCGCTTTTCTTTTCCCGTTTCCCTTTCTCCCTTTCTTTCTTTTTCTCTTCATCCGCCAACACCTTCCAATCCGTCCGCTGCCTTTGCGCAACGCACCGAAGTCCTTCCTTTCCTTTCAACTTTTTTGAAGACATACGTCTTTTCTCTACACTCATTGAATTCCCTGCCCTTCGTTCGTTTCCATATCCGCCCACCCCCTTTTTTTTCTGTTTATATTCTACCACCGTTCACTCAACAAACAAAACATGAGCGAAATTGTTCTGTCCAACTCCTCGACCAACCAGTATGTCCCTGACTACTCGTCCACCAACATGATGGCCGCTTTCGACACCTCGGTCGTCAAAAACTCTCCCACCTCGAGTCATCAGCAAGAGACATACGAAGAGAACTCTTCGCAGTATAATGCTGCTGCTTATCAAGGTACACACAATTTTTTTTTCTTGCTTCCTTTCGGATGTTTGCAGCTATGCAGGCGGGGTTTCATTCTCATATAATGAAATCTTCGTGATTGGATCGGAATAGCGCTACAGACGAATTAGGGAGGATGGGCTTAACGAGCTCGCCAAGTCAACTAATTACTCACCTTCTCGCCTTGCTTCCTCCCCCCTGATCCTTCCCCCCAAATTAAAAAAGCAGATTACACGTTCCAGCAAATGCCATTGAATTACCCGGTTACGTATCCCGTCCGACGTTTCAATAGTTATTACGGGGACCAGCCCATGCAGCAGCAGCATCAGCACCAACATGCCCAGCAGCAGCCATCCGTTAACGGACATCCCGGCAGTCCTGATTCCATCTCCTCTTCGACTTCACCACAAACGCCACCACCCGCCTCGTCTTCTAACGCTACGCCTAGTTCTGCCGCCGCCGCCGCCGCTGCCGCTGCCGCTGCCGCTGCTGCCGCTGCCGCACAACAGCAAGGCCAATTCTCCACCCAGGTGCTGACGACGCAGGCGCTCGACACACCTCCCGCATCCCAAAGCAGTTCGGCTGCCACGAACCATTCTATAATCACTCCTCTGGTGCCGTCTTCAACGTTCACGAATGCGACCACTGAGCGTGTCAAAGAAACCATTGCGCGTGCCAACTCGGTTCCGATGGAATTTTACCACACGGAATTTCTAGAGTATTCCAAGGAGACTTATGAAAAGAAGATGGACGCCAAGCGCAACAAACGCAAGCGCCCCCAGAACTCTCAGCAGCAGCAACAGCAGCAGCATACTCAGATGCAACACGGCGACTCGATGGAGGATGCTGCACTGAAGAAAAAACGAGGCTCTGACATTGAAAAAGATGACTCGGATGATGAGCCCGATGATGAGGCTATTGCAAAGGAAGCCGAAGAGTAAGTCATCACTCGCCATCTACTATACAACATGTTTTCTCACTCACTCTAATTATAGACGCGGCCTGACGAACGCTGAGCTCCGCCGACAGATCCACATTCAGTCCGAACAGAAGCGTCGAGCACAGATCAAAGATGGCTTTGACGAGTTGAGAAAGCACCTGCCTGGCTGCAACAACAAGAAGATGAGTAAAGCTGCCCTTCTCACCCGCAGTAAGTGGTCGTATCACATCTGTGGGTGTATAAACTGAAAGCCATTTCTTTATTTTCTTTTTAGCTGTCCAGCAGATCCAGCATCTCAAGGGTATGCAGACGGAACTCCTCTCAGAAGTGGAACGCCTGGTCCAAGAGAACGAAACTTTGAAAAAGTAAAGAAAAAAATCATTGCAACACAATGAGATGATTCTGATCAGTTGCTATCAAATTAGGTTCCAGCATGGCGTTCTGCAGCGACAAGCCATGGAGAAGATGTACACTTTTTAACTTATTGGCAAGTCCAGTGCAAAATGATTATATATCCAGCAAACGCACATACCTTGCGCCATTCTGTTTTGGCCCTTTCCCATCACCTCCCTCAATCTCGAACCTCTATCCGCCTTGTCTGCGTCTCTTCCAAAACCTTTTTACTTATCTTTTCTTCCGTTTCCTAATAATCTTCTGTCCAGTGTACCTAGAGTTTTGTTCTCATGGCTCCCCTCTTCTTTCTTCCTCCACTTCGCACATAGCCCATCTCTCTCTTCTCCTTTGTTTTTGTGTCTCTCTCTCTCTTTCATGTCTGTGTACACAGTTCCTACTTTGGTCACCCCTCTTTCTTTTCAAGTTAGAGCCCCACCCCAATTCAGACCCCCCTTTTTCTATTTTCTCTTTGCAACCCAAAAAATCGAGCTTGAAACGCGCAAATGGGGTAATGTGTGTGTATGTGCGTGCGTTATTTTTAGTTTGATTTATCGACGGCCAATCTATCGAGCTGAAACGCAGTAACCACTGTGCTCTGCAAAAGCAGTAGAACGATCATCAACAACCCCTTACTTTTAGACAGACACCAAAAAAGAACAAGACTTACTGCTTTTTTACTCCAGCCGATGCGAGTGATGGTATCTTTTGCCGATGTGGCCATGTTTGAGTTTGTACTGTTATTGGCAGACGGCATAGTAAGCTCAGGGAGGCGACGGATGGGATTACCGTCGCTAAATAGGAGAAGCGTAGGCAAATCAAAGGATGCTGGGTCTCGACTGATCCCGTATGTGTCGCCCACATCCGGATAGATATCGATATCTACCTTGCCTACACAAATAATAGAAGAGGCGTGAATAAACTTGTTTTCAGATATATATATTAGTATCTGTGTAATATACCAAAATGAAGATGCTCCGTCGAGTATTTGAGCGAAAGATTTGCCAAGACAGCCTCAAAGTTCAGGCAAGCAACGGACCAATTGGCATAAAGCATGATGACCCAATACTTCGGGCTCTCCTCGTTGACCTCCACAATACGATCCTTGGATTTTGGTTTCTTCGTAACCTTAGATTCAAAGTCGGTCTCACTCAATTCGACAATCTTGGTAGGTCCTTGATACCATGGTTGGGGAAAGAGTGTGGACAGGACTGAGAGAGAGAGAAAAAAAAAAAAAAGAAAACGAGAATGAGCTTTCTTCTGTTTCTTTTGTTGTACTTCTGAGGATAAATCGTTTCGAATTACCTATCCAGCCAATGGCGTACAAAGCGGACGTCCACAGACTGGATTTCCAGTAAAACAAGCACAGCGAGAAAAACTTGGTATAAAGAATGAGCACACTTGCAAGCTCTTCTGCTGTTGATGCCATGACAGATTTCCACACGGAGAGCACGGCCAAGGCGATATAAGCATTCATTTCGCCATCCTGAAAGATGACACGTCAGAAAACGACGAACGCGTCTTTTTTTCTTCTTGTTTTCACGTGCTTACAGTGAAGCCATAACCAGGGCTGGCCAAGTCGAACCGCTGGGAAGCATAGTAGATTGCATAGGTTATGCCATACAAGAGGTGAAGCACGTAGTATCGATGGAGCAATCGTCGAACAATGGCGCCATGAAAGTCGTCCATCTCCAAGTATAAGTTTCTATGGTGAAGAGTGGCAAAGGCGAGCTATATAACAAGCATAAGCGGGGTTCAACTTGCCTATTCCCTGCATTTACCAGTGTGCATGCGATGATGACTGCTGAAAAAAAAAATTCACTTTACACGAGTCTAATATTGTCTTTGTTGTTCCATCACAGACAATGGAAAAACAGAGAACTGTTTATGCAGGTTTTTTGCTTTGTAGCATGTACTAATATGACGCTCGTTGTTTATCACGTTTAGCTATCAGCAGAATACACGCTGCTATTGTTTGTTGCTATGACAACAGCTAATATCAACACGCGCTCGTCATGGTCACCCAGCGTATATTTTTTTGGCCTATTGCTAACTATACTTTGCATATGTGCCGATTTCTCCGTACCTGAACCCGGGTATGTGCTAGCATTAAAGATAAACGGGTGTCTTCCCAGCATAGTCCACCGAGAAAAGTGAAGTAGGATAATTTTTTCTGCCGAAATGAATGGAACCAATATTTTTTATGACAGTTCTTGGCTGACAGCTTATAATACACTATTCAAACAGGAGGCCCATTTTCTACTAGATTAGGTACCTCTACGACATACTCGTAGGCAAGAGTCAGCACTCGTATGTCAAGATCAAATGGTAGAGTTCACTATATATGCCATGAGACAACTAGTCTCACGTCAAGGAGAAGAAATGAACACTACTGTAGCAATTATTTCAGGCCTACAAATAGGACGGATTCGTCGCCGCTGTGAGCTGCTTTTCAAGCGGAGAGTACAAAGCATATAGGCTTCTTGGGAGAGGGGCGGAGGCGAAGTATCAGGTCGCATTGGCATTGATGGAGAATACAAAAGTGGAATCCTTCAGTTTTCCTCTTTGTTTGTGGTCACACGCTGAGGCAATATGCGCACACGCAAACACATACACACATACATGTACGGCTGATTCATGTTTTCGCAGTCCCAAGACGGGCCTATCAGCGAAAGCGAAAAAATTTTCTAGGTGGGGGCTTATAAGAAAGAGAGAGACGCGCCTAGATGAGGTCCTTCCTTCTTTTTTCTTCATTCAACGGACATTGGGCCCTTCCATTCTGTGTATTCTGCACCCTAACCTAGCAAGAATCAAAGCGATAGCCGTCCCTTGAATCACCTTTTTAAAAAAAGAGCTCTTTTGAAAATGTCCCGTTCACCTGCGAGTAAGCAAAAGATTCACTTTGAAATGACACGGTGGACTCATTCTAGTGTGTAGTTTTGAACCCTTCTGAGCAAGACATCGCCATGTTGCTTGCGGCGCAGTGCCATATTGGTACCAAGAACCTGACCAAGCGCATGAGTCCGTACGCGTTCCGCCAGCGTGCGGATGGTATCCATTTGCTCAACATCGGCAAGACCTGGGAGAAGCTGATCTTTGCTGCTCGTATCATTGCTGCTATTGAGAACGTAAGTCTCGTTGAAAATGCTGCAGACACGACCCTGACTGACGGATTTTGTTCTATATTCATATTATCTAGCCCCAGGACATCTGTGTCATCTCTGCGCGTCCTTATGGACACCGTGCTGCGCTCAAGTTCGCCAAGTACATTGGCGCCGAAGCCATCGTGGGCCGTTTCACGCCCGGCACCTTCACCAACTACATCACGCGTTCGTTCCGCGAGCCGCGTCTGATCATCTGCACGGACCCGCGCGCGGATCACCAAGCGATCAAGGAAGCGTCGTACGTCAACATCCCCGTCATCGCCTTTGCCGACACGGACGCGCCCCTCAACTTTGTCGACGTCGCGGTCCCGACCAACAACAAGGGCAAGCACGCGATCGGTACCGTGTACTGGTTCTTGGCTCGCGCTGTGCTGCGTCTGCGCGGCACGCTCGAGTACGACACGCCTTGGGACGTCATGGTCGACATGTTCTTCTACCGCGATCCCGAGGAGGCCGAGAAGGAAGCGGCTGCTGCGGCCGGCCTGGAGGGCAAGGAGGAAGGCGGTGACTGGAACCCGGCCGGCGTCGAAGCTGACTGGGCCATCGAGGGTGCTGCTGCGGAAGGCGCGGCGGGCGTTGCTCCCCCTGCTGGTGAATGGTCTGCCCAGGCCGCTGCTGATTGGGCCGAAGATGCTGGCGGTTCGTCGAGCTGGGCCGACGCTGCACCTACCACGGGCGGTGGCTCGTCGTGGGACTAGACCTTTGCAATGTAGCGCAGGTCAAGCCTTGCTCAGAAATAAAGCATTCATCGTTTGTGAAAATGGAATATTTTACCTGCCAAGTTTTCATTTCTATGTGTATGTTATGTGTATGTATATGTATACTATAGGAGTGTGTGTCTGTGCAATGTTTCGCCACAGTACATATCCCGAGAAATTACTCCTTCCAGAAATAGAACGGGTCGTAACACAAGCTAGCTGGCTGTGGCGTCACAATGTAGCACATTGAACGGCTTCAGGGCCAGCAGAGAAAAATCCTTGTACGCCCACGAGCAGATAGGCCCTGCTCTGGCAACCCTACTCTCTTTCTTTCCTCTTTTTTTTTTTTTTTTCCTTCACGCAAAATATATACACATACACACTTTTCGCATTTGTATATACTGTAGAGCAAAACAGCCCCTAAAGAAGGTTCTCGGCTCACATACCCACTCACCCAGTCCACTTCCTTTTTCACACTCTTTTTCTTTTTTCTTTTTTTCCCCTGTTTACCACGCTCACTCCTTCTACTGCTACTGCGCTACTCCACACGCCCACGTACTTCTTCCTCTTGACCTTTGCGATCCTGTCTATGACTACCTTACAATGACACAATACGAGAACAACACGAACGCATACCTCCCCACACAACTCGAAGCATCGCCTACACTTGACACCTTGTGTCAAGATTTAGACAGCTTCATTGGCGAACTCACAGACGACAAAAAAAAGACACCTGTAAGCAACCCTTATTTCTTTCATGCTCTTTTATATATATATATATATATATATATATAGCTATATTTATTTTTATCTTTGACTAATCCCTGACGACCCTGACAAGAATACAACACACCATACCACGACGACAACAGCGACAACGACGACATATGCTACAACGACCTTAACTCCTCCTTCTCCGGTTGCAGGACCCAATGACTCCCCACCTGCCTCACCTTCCCTCTTTCCTAGCGTCCCAGCACCTCAACGAGATGACTTACACTCGACCCTTAATCGAGTTTCGCTCGATGATACGACCACAGTCTACACCTCGCGCGGCAGCTCGCTCGACAAGCATTCCTTGCGCGGTAGCTCACTCGACAAACAGACGTCCATACGCACCAGTTCTCGGTCGCATAATAGTTTCAACATGAAACACACCATTCACGAAGAAGGTCCGCCACCGCCAAAAGAACCGTCTCTTACAAACAATAGCCTCCTTTCCGAACTTTCTTATACCTTTGTCGACCGCGTCCGTGAAACGAACAAGCGCCGGAGGATCTTTTGCACTGAAGAGTATCCAATGAGCTTCACGGGCGAAGAAGCTATCGTGAGTATATAACGGACATGACATGACATGACATGACATAACATGGCAGAGCACTACCATCCATGTCTAACACATAAGCTATATTTGTTTTAGAAAATCCTGCGAGATATCTTACCCGATGGACTACGGGCTGTCTTGTTGCGCAAACTTGCTCGGGCCCTGATGCACACTTCGCCACCCCTCATTAGTCCCATCTCGTATTCGGAAAAGTCAGTTCGCAAAAACACCCTCTATGACTCGCCACATGAAGTCTACACCATCGAAGAATCCACCCTCCAGCAAGGCATCGCCCAGGGCGTCTACACTGCCCTGTCGCCTTGCTACACGCTCTACTGCACCCCCGAGCTCGGTGGTTGCTATGCCCCCTGCTGTCCCAACCGTGTCGCGTGGCGCTCAGACAAACAAGTACGTCCTCTTTACTCTTAGTCTCTTCATTACTCATTTTCTCTCTACAGAAACTACACCGCCATGCATCGGTGGCCTCCTCCTCGGTGGCCTCCTCTCATGAGACAGTAAGACGATGCATTTGACTGACTTAGATGTGAGAGTTGACAGGCCTTTTTTTAGATGCTGTCTCGGGCTTGGCAAGCCTCTGTTCCGCGTGAGATCCTGCAAAGCACTCCCGAGCAGGAAGTCAAGCGACAGGAGGCCATCCATGAGTTGATATACACCGAAGAAGACTATGCCCGCGACCTTAACCTTTTGGACGATGTAAGTTAAAGACTCTCTTTTCTTTGCTTTTTTGCATTGTATTGCTTTTCTTTCGTTTTTTTTTTTTGGTTTTGGAAAAGGGGGCCCCGTGTTGAATGGTTTATATTTAGCTCTTTGCGAAATCGCTCCGGTCCGCGCAATGTATCGATGCTGAGCGACGCGATGCTTTTTGCGACCTCGTGTTCAACAATTATCTCGACATTCTGTACATCCACCGCGACCTGAACCGCGAATTGCGCGACTACCAGAGTCTCTGCCAAGAACGCACCGCAGGCGGCTTTGTCGATCAGATCGGCGACATCTTTCTCAAGCATTTGCCCCGCTTTAAGGCCGCCTACACCCAGTACGGCCCGCACGTCGTCTTGGCCGAATACGCGGTCAAGAGCGAGTATGCAACCAATATGCTGTTCCAGAACTTCATCCGCGAGAAAGAGAAGCAGGCCGAGTGCCGCAAGCTGCCGTTCCGTCACTTTTTGGTCCTGCCTGTCACTCGTCTGCAGCGGTATCCACTCCTCATCGACGCCGTCCTGAAACGCACTCAGGACGACCATCCGGACAAGGACGATCTGGGTCGGTGTGTAGAGGTGCTCCGCGACATTGGCAACCAGATGAACATTCTCGCCGACAGCAAACGCATGACCCTGCGGATTTACGAGATCGACGACAAAATCAAGTACAAGACGGGTGAGCACCACGATCTGCGTCTCCGTGAAAAGGGCCGTCAGCTCGTCCATGAAGGCGTCCTGTACCGCCGGTCCCACATGGGCGTAGAGTCGACAGAGATACACGTCTTTTTGTTTGACCATCTCCTCCTTATGACCAAGTTGCGCGGCGGCTACTACTTCATCTCGCGACGCCCGATCCCGCTCGAGCTGCTTCATGTGCACGATGCCACCGAGGGCTTCTCCTTGGGCGTACGGACCATGACGAGCACGTATAACTCGACTTTCGAGCCTTCTACCACGCGACAGCAGCATCAGCAGCAGCTGTTGCAGTGTCCGTCGATGCATACTACGAGCAGCTCACAGGGCACGATGCTCGTGCTACGCCATCTCGGTCGGTCAGGCGCGGATCACCTCTTGTATGCGGATGACTCACAACAACGCCAGCAGTGGAAGCAAATGATTGTTAATGCCAAGGCGACCATGGATGAAGCGCTGGCCGACAATAAAGTCTTCGAAATCCGATCCCTGAGTGACACAACCTTTTCGCTAGCCTCCGCTTACGGCAAGATCACATGCAGTACAGCCTTTGGTAAGTCCATGCACATGAATTTCCTCTGCCCATCGTTCATGTCTAAATACCTGCGTTCTTTCCATTGATTACTATAGTCGGCGCGCGCGGCATCCGGATGGTGGCAATCGGCACCGAGACAGGTGTGTGGATGGGCATGGAAGGTGATACCAACAATCTGCGCAAGGTACTGCATATCGGTGATGTCACTCAAGTCGGCGTTCTCGAAGAACACCACGTCTTTTTGGTGTTAGCAGGTGAGAATCTTTCTGATTTAGTGTGTTTTGCGCCAAGCAAAAGAAAAACACTGACACAATGCATAGACAAAACACTAGTGGCGTATCCGCTGGATTATCTGGACCCTACGGTACCCAACACCCCAGATGACCGGCCCTCGTACAAGGTGGCACATCACGTCTCGTTCTTCGAAACGGGCATTTGCAACGGCCGTACCCTCGTGTTTGTGAAGAAGAAAAAAGGCATCGACAGTCTGTTCCGCGGCTATGAGCCCATCTGCGGTGACCTCCGCGACCCGCGCAATGCCAAATACTTGACGTTGAAGACCGGTTTCCTAAGCAAAGCACCCGTCTGGTTCAAGCTCTACCGCGAGTTCTACATTGGTGCCGAGGCATCGTCACTTCAGTTCCTCAAGGCGCGTCTCGCCATCGTGTGCGTCCGTGGCTTTGAAATCATTGATCTCAACAAGCTCACGCAGAACCACAACCTGCCTGACCTGAACGACCCTGCTTTTAGCTTCATCCAGGAGCGCTACGAAGAAATCCGCCCGCTTGGCATGTTCCGCTGCCGTGATCATTATTTACTCTGCTACGACGCGTTCGCATTCCGGGTCAATATCAATGGCCGGTATGCCAACGACGCGTATGCGCGAATCGATTGGGAAGGCACGCCTCACTCGGTCGCTTTCTCCTACCCCTATGTCATTGCTTTCGACGAACAGTTCATCGAAGTGCGCAATGCTGAAACCGTAAGTCGAAAGAGCTGCGCGGTCGCCCATATGTTATCTCACCTATCTTTTATTTAGGGTCAACTGGTTCAGATTTTGGCAGGCGAAAACATGCGCATGCTTCAGTACAGACAGAACAGCATCACACCCCCGGTGATTCATGGCTGTATGAATCATCCCTTCAAGCCCAACTTTCAATACGTCTTCCACCTTGTGGGTGTCTTTGAACCCTCTCTTGTTTGGCAGTAATAGTATTAGTAGTACCCATAATTCTAGATACGCACACCCGTCCAACCGTTATCCTTTTTGTCCTATACTCGTCTTAATTCTTTCGCTCTCTCCCTCTTTTGTCTCCTGCATCTTTGATCTACCCTTTATATAACAACGCGCATATACATTTCCTCTACTTACTCATTGCTAAAAATGCCACCTCTCTTGAACCTGAGATCGAAATATCATAGAATGAACAATCTAAACCAGATACACATCAGCAAACAGACGTATGCGTCTTGCGCAAAAAAAATTGTGTTGCTTGAAGGTATCCTATCTTTTGCTGACTTTCCTCGGCAAGATACGCAGGCACACGCACGATCTATACGGTATGGCAGTTGCACAAGAATCATGCAAGCAGTAAAACAACTCAGATGAATACACGTGAATGGGGACGGACATAGTTCAGTTACCAGCATGAGACATTCGTAGGCACGCACTATGATGTAATCCATCACACAGGACTAGATGGAGCGTGCTCCCCTATCGACTTGCAGCAAAACGAGAAGAAATAAGTTCTATATAAGGAGTGTATATGACGATGATATGCACTATATAATATATACTGTATCTCTATTTATGTCTTCCCATTACATTACGATTTGTAGTGTGCTAATTATTGGAGCCAAAGTACTGATTTTGCAGCTCTTCGTATGATTTTTCCGAATGAAGTTCTCGGGAAGGTATCTACAATAAAGACACCTCCTCGCAGCCGGCGTGGGTCGGCAACACGATCATTCACAAAAGCTTGAATGTCCTGGCAAAGTTGCTCTTGTTTGTCAGCGATCATGGTCTTCATATGATGATCTTGGCTGAGTCTCACAAAGGCCGCTGGAAGCTCGGTTGTCAGGTCTCTGGAGTACCGTCCTACCACGCAGACTTCAGTGACGGCAGGGTGCTGCACCTTTGCGACAGAATAGAAAATTGAATAAGCATCAGGATAACATATGAGTGTTCTTTTCGCAACTAACCACAACAGTTTCAATTTCCTTTGGGTGGATCTAAGTATAAGAAGCATACCATGAAAATTTCAAGGTTAGAAGGTTTTGCTGTGTAGCTTGTGATTATTAGCCATATTTACCTCGTGGGTAAAGTATTTGAAGATCTCTTTCGAGTGACAAAATAGTACTCGCCGTCTGCGCATCGAAATATATCGCCTGTACGCAAGAAGCCTTCATCATCGAATAAAACTTTCGTTTCATCCGGGTTTTTCCAATATTCCTTTCGAATGATGGCTAGTAAGCGTGTATGCCAGAATAGGACGGACGCCAATAGCTTACCGGGATACATCCAGTTGTTTTTACCCGAAGTTCGCCCGCTCCACCCATGTCATGAACGTCTGTGCATTGTATATAGTGTGATTGATATATGAGAATAGAGAGCATGTATCTCGTATGCATGAGCCGTACCATTCCCGTTCTCGTCAACAATCTTCAAAATTGCCGCGGGGTGTTTCCTGCCCTGGCTTCCTATTAAAAAAGTTTTAGCACAGGCTCGTATGACGCAAGGATTGAGTTGAACATACCGATTTGGATGGATTCCCAGTTTGGGGCAAGTATCGGTATACACTCAGTCATACCATAGACAGCTATGACTTTTATGCCAAGACGCTGGTAACAAGCGCGGAGAACGCTGGGGTCGGGCATGGTTCCTCCGCATGTAGCGACTTTGAGAGCGGACAGATCCAAAGTATTCACCCATGGTTCCTTTGCCAATGCATTCACTAGGTACGGCTGGCACGTCAAAGAATCAACCTTGAATTTTTGCATGGCCTCACAGATGCGATATGGGTCCGGGGGAGCTTCACTCGTGCTCATGATGTATATTTTACGTCGGATAGCCAAGTGCGCGGGGAAAGTCAGCTGGCTTATGTGGTGAAATTCAGTATAGCTGAGTCCTCTTGAGCCAAATGGCACATAGTCTTCTACATATTGCAGAAGGGCTATCATGTACTTCTGAGTAATAACGGCTCCTTTCTTCTTGCCGGCTGTCCCAGATGTAAAATAAATATAAGCTGGTGTTGTCATAAGTTGCTCCGGCGTATATCGGACCGGTACGGCCGACACAATATCTATGTCTTGAAGTAGACGATTGAGCTCCTCAAATGTGACCACTGGATTCGGTACATCGCTCATCTTGGCTGCTGCAGACACCTTATCATACGTCTTGTCATCCGTGACAACCAACTTGGGTTGGATCAGATTAAAGTCGTCAGCTATCTCCTCCTCAGGGTAATGCTGATCAACGGCTGAGCTGATACCACCTTTGAATTTGGACGCATAAATATACCGACCTGAAGGATAAGCGCTTTTCATTAGCAATAACAACAGACGCGTGCAAAGCGACCGGATAGTCAATCTACGTAGATACAGTAAGCGCCCAGTAGCACATATTACTCTACAGGTGCAGATACATGCAGTGTTCTCTGCACAAATGGCGAGGATATCACCGTGTTTCCACTGGTACTTTTGCTGCAGAAAGCCTCCAAGTTTTAGGATACGTTGGCGAAGGCTGGCTAAGGTGTAGAAGCGATCGGGTTGTTCGGCATCTACCAAGATCACAGCGTTTTCGTCGTCGTCTTTGCTTGGCTCAAAAAGTATCTCGTACAGGGAATGCTGGGGATAGAGAGCATCTGCTTGTGTATCGCGCGTGGAAATCATAATGGCGTATCTTGCGAGAGGTGCCTAAGAGTCCTTTTATTCCTCTCAAGCATATCTTCTGTACTACATAGTAGATCTGAGTAACGCTGCACACATGCATGTATACATTTTCTTCGTTAGCTTCGCGTACAGACGCGGAGTGATATTTTGCGCTTTGCGCAAAAGTCAATTTGCGTATCGCCAGGGACGCGCGCAATCAAGGTCTTATGGGCGATATCCAAGGCTTCTGCAAGTAGTCTGTTGCTAAGTTCGATGATTGCTTGAGTAGAAAGCCTGTTTAACGGAAAGTGCGTTTCGCGCATATGGTAATGTGCAAGGTCTTCATTCTGGACAAACCAAACAAGTGGGGTGACCGCTCCGCTCTGGCGGGCATGATGGAGCCCCTTCGCGTGCGGCTCCGCGCCATCAGAGCCTGCACTTCATTTAACGGGCGGCAGCGGGCCGGGCCGCCCCAGTTTCGAGGGGCAAGCCCTCTGACACCCAACCTCGGCTCCGGCCGGCGTTCTATCTTCCATTAAAACGTTACGGCATTCAGATTAGCTATTTAAGTCATCGATAATCAACTGTTTTTTGTGTGGATCTACAATAACTCAGTCTTTATAGGTAATGACATGCATATAACCAGCTAGAAGCGAAATCAGATGGGATCATGCTAGCTAGTCAGCGAACATACACACCGCTTCCAATGACTTCGAAAATGGTGAGATAAAGTATAGACTGATAGATGAGAGTGAAAATGAGAATGATAACGATTAAGAGCAAGTGGGCCTGTGTCTTGTACAGAAAAGGTAATCAAAAGTGATTCCTGAGTACATCGTGATAGTCTACTGTATGTACAGTGTACAGTAGGTATCAGTCATGACATAGTGATTCAATAGGATAATCGTCCTGGACAGCGTCTTACTCGTAGATAGTTGTGGGGTTAGTCCTACGGACTAGCTGAACCAGAACTCATCAAGTGCTGTGACCATCTCTCTCAGCTTTATTAGCGAAAGAAACATAGCCAATAAATGATTTTTCTAGGTAAATATTAGAAACTATGTCTAGCAACATATGAACCTCGACCATCTATCGAGATCAGGCCAAGAAAGGGAAGGGAAAGGGAGGGACCCTTGATGAGTTCTGGTTCGGCTAGTCCTACAATAATCTAGAACAATTGATCGAGTCCAACGGATGCGAACCAGAACTCATCAAGTGCTGATATACCACAGAGAACCAGCGATATGAGAGAGAAAATGAAAAGGTCAAGAAGGAGGAGTCTTTGAGAGGAGGAAAGAGATCAGAAAATTCCCGAGGTTGCGTGAGAGTCCGTCAGAACTCGACGCGAGATGTTGCCGCCAAATTGGATGGAACGTCGATCATGACTGTCAAACGCCGTATTGGAGGACCAATTGCCCCAGCACGAGTACATCTTCCAAGGAAGCGCCATTGACCAGCGCCAAATTTGACGCGACCGAGCGTAAGGAGGGTAAAGAAGCTTTGACAGCCGCGGGCGAGAGGCGAGGAGCGACTTAAAAGATGTCTGAGCCAACCTGGAGTCGTGGAGACCTGTAGTGGGGACGACGGCCGAATGCTGTTTACGCACAGAGAGTCAGTGGTGCGCGCAACGGCTTCCGGATGATCTCTCAAGGCTTCAAAGGCCGACACAAAATGGAGTCGACTAGTAGAGGTGGGACAAAAAGTTGCTTGACGATACGGCGACCACCGCGAGTTGCTTTGGGCGTTAGGATGTTGAGGTGCCATCAACGACCTTGGTCGATTTGACAACGGGTCAGCTGTATGCGATGTCGATCCGAGGAACGTAGGAATGCCGCGGCGGCCAAAAGAAAGGCGACTGTCTCATTAAGTCGCGGTAAAGGCGTGAGTGGGCCAAACGCGTACTTGCGCTGGGTTTTTGGCCTTTTCGAAACTGGCATCGTCGGGGTCCATAAGACCTTCTTCCAATCGTCAGGGAACACTTGTCACATTCTGTGAGTTATCTGGGCCTTCCGGAACCCTCCTTTCGCCCTGGTGTCCACGTTGCTCATAGTCAGCAATGGCCTTATAAATGGTCTTTCGTGACACATTTAGTTCATTGGCGATTATCGTGATATTCCAGCCAGCTTGCTTAAAGGCGCCAGCTTTAGCTTTATCGGCAGTGCTCAGAACCATTATGAACGTGAGAATAGAAGAGAATAATTGGTCTCTGTTCAGGAACCGCGTCCTTTTTTATTTGAGCAGGTTTCGTGTTCTGCACACGGACCTTTAAAAGTGTTTCCTTTTTATTGTCCACTGACTGACAACTTCTGATACCTTCCTGACGGCGCTTGACAGGTGGGAGGGCAGGGTTGACTTGTACAACGCGTCATGCGGTCGGCGTGCCGCAGTTGGAGTCTGCATGATTATAAATCAGGGACGTACCTTTGCCGGTTTCTCTCAATACTTGCATCCGTAACAGAATGGTCCGCGTTGCAACACTACAGATAAAGAGAGCTGGTGAATGGAAACTAGAAAGAAGGAAAAACAAGAAAAGAATAATCAGTGCAATATGGTGACCATCCGAGGCTTATTTATTCCTGATATACGGCACCCATTGTATTTCTGATCCTGGCGCGTAAGGCTGAGAGAACAGCAGCATCTGGTGTTGTCAGTCGCGACTGCTTAAATTTACATGACTCGACCATCCCATATACCGTCATAATAATAATAAGCATATGATATAGAGACATATATGCCCATACATGTGCTCTCCAATTGCTATGTGCTCTTTTTCGTATTTGATCAAACTAAGTATACCTCGAATACATAAACTAATGCGATCCTTCCTATGTTGCTTAACCTGAGGGCACTTTAATCCACCGCAAACGCCCAAGTAGCACTTATAACACAGAATAGCAGAAAGTACAAGGTATCCCCATATTTTCTCATTGGAGTGTGTCGCAATAATCTGCCAATGCGAGAGGTTTCTCGCGTCAGTAGTGGCAGTACGTATCCGAGCCTGACGGCCTGCATATATCTCTTTTCGTAGTTATGTTCAGCAATTAGAGTCACAAATGTTCCGCCCAAAGCTCGGTATAGAACGCCTAAATATAGACGCACAGTATTAACTTTACAGACGAGAAAAGAACCGGAGAGGAAACAAAAGAAAGGAAGGGTGAAAGTGAGGAAATGTGAGAAAGAAAGGGAGGAAATAAGCGGGAGGATAAAAAAAAAAAGAAGTGAAGGGCTAGTTGTAGTGATGTGTGAGCTTTTTACAAGTTTACATAGTTGTAGTATTGGAGATAATGGCGTTCGTTACTGTGGTGGTAGAAGTAGGTGTGGTGATGGCTGTTGTTATCTTTGCATCTTCTGCTGCTACAGCGCTATCACGCTGCGAAGGCTCTCGCCTCAATTCCTTCAGTTGCTGTTTGAGCTCAAATATACACTCGTTGCCTGTGGACTTGTCATCCATCACGCAGTAAATCTGTCCGTGAGCATCGGGCCGCAAGCAACGAATACTGTTGCCTGGTATAATCTGAACAAGCGCACCCGAATCCATATCACGCACTTCGATAAAAGTCGAATCGAATGCGACCACGTAGGGATATTGGAATGCAAACGAAGTTGGACAGCCTTCCCAATGTATCATCCAGTCGTGTCGTACGCGTCTACCCTTTTTGTCGATATAGAACGCGATTTCTACAGATAAACATCAGAAACGTCGAAGTTTCCTCACTATTTCTGTTGCTTACCATTATAGCATAGGAGGATATTGCCATTCGCGTGCCGGAACATGGAGATGGGTCGAAGACTCTCGCGCTGCAAAATCGCATGATGGCTGCCGTCACTTGGGTCTAGCACACCTTTGGTGGTAAAAGCTTGAGTGGATAAATACAAAAGTTGCCTTTTCTCGGGACCTACTCTGTACTTCGGTGGATGAGAGATCCACCATCTGGAAGCCTTTCGGACAGCCAACGCAGATAATGTTGCGGAAGAACTCGATGGAGGAAGCGACACCCGGAATATATCTAGAGAAGAAATAAGCGTACAGGTCAAGCACATCGCAAGTTGAACGTACAGATCTTTATAGACGCGGAGGGTGTCACCTGGGCCGCGAATTAAGCGTCCGAGATGATGCTTGCTTCCTTTTTTCTTGGGATCCACTGACTCATGAGGTTCCATGGCACGGATGGTTGAGGTCATAGCATTTTGGCGCACAAAACACACCAGAGTCTTTTCGACCCGGTTGTCCTGAACCTTGCCAATCTTGAAGAACGAGACGTGGCTGCTCAACTTGCGGCCCGTGCGCTTCATGGGGTCCGGCTGGTTGAGGAGCGTGTCGAGGGGGTAGACGTAAAGTATTCGGTCGGCAAGGACGAGAATTAAACGCGTTGTGCCTTCCAAAATGTCGATTTGGGATACTTTTTCGAGCGCCAAAATACGGACAAACCCGAGTTTGCGCTTCACGTAAAGTCCTTGATCGCTACCAAAAACGAGCGAGCTACCGCCATCTTGATTTTTTCTCCTGTATAAGCTTTCTGCCGCAAAATAATCGCTGGGCTTACCAAACGTAGCTAGACATCGTACACGATTAAATGTGCTGAAAAAGGTGTGCGAGATCATGTGGGTATCGTAGACTTTGCTGCGCAGCGTGAGCGCCTCTTGCTGTGCCTGAATTTTAGTGAGCCATTGCCGGCGAATGGCGAGTGTCGTGGCAAAAAGAGTGACAGGTGTTGCACCGTGTTTCCCGAGATGGGAGAAGCATATCGGATAAGTGGTTTTGGTGTTGGTCGTGGGAGAAGCGATATTGACTTCCATGCTGTTGACAGACGTGAAAGAATCTTTGCTAGATCGATTGTAAGGTATGAGCGAGCTCGATCGTTTGCCCGGCTCTGGGGAGGAGACGGAAAGGAGGGCGAGAGGAATGGGCTAAACCAGATTGAGTCACGATGCTATACGAGCCAATTTCATTTACCTTGCGGTAGAGTTTGAAGCGGTCGGTATTATGAGAGAATTTTCGTTTGGTAATGAGTAGATAATGATCCAGCAAAAAGACATGCATGTCAGAGGATTCGGGTCCAGTGCCTTTCTTTTTGAGAGTGCCTTTGTGGACGAGCTGGCGATGTTCGGCTTGAAGATCAAGGTCCTAACGGAAATTTAGCACATCACATTAAGGCCAACTTGTATTTCAATGATACGTACCATCAGATCCGTGGCACCCTTGTTGGTTAGTTTTTGCTCCAATAAATACAAACTATGGCGGTTCTCGGTCTTGCCCGTCTCGCCATTGACCCGAGTCAGATAATCACTGATGATACTCATCGCCTTCTCCAAATTGGCTTGATCTTTGTGGTCCTTGGGTGTATGACGTTTGATCTCGCGAAGCAAAAGGTTGTATCGGCCGAGACGGGTAGTGGGTTTGGTCAGATAGCCATTCAATTCGAGCTTGCGCGATTCTTTACGTCGCTCGGTAGCCTACAGAGCTGAATCAATATATACGCACTTATCTTTCTTCGACGTGAGTTCTACCTCAACGAAGCTAGCAAAGCTCGGATTGGTTTTCTTTTCTGTCTCAAAAACGTATTTGCCGATGATCTGGTGCGCACCATACTGGACGAACGGTTCAAACTGGGTGACGTACTCGAGCATGATATCGCCGATCTGATCCACCACATGTTTTTGCGCTTGTCGCTTCTGCAACGCATTGGCCAGCTCCTCGTTGACCTTGAGGACGTCTTCGATGTTCCAAAACACGCTCTGCACAAAATCATCTCGTCTATCTGCGGGGATCATGTCTTCTTCAAGTAAGGGTTTAATCCAGAACTGAGACAGGAAGTTAACAACTGCTTTAGTGCGCACGGATCACAACTCACCTCTTGAACATAGTTCAAATCATTAACGAAATCGCGTTCGGTGTAGATGAGCTCAAAAATGTTTTCCTGTCGCTTGATCTCCTCTTTCGAGAGTGATTCGATAACTTTAGCAGGTGCTTTTTTGATCCAGAGTCGGTCTTCCTGTGGCTCGTTCAAAAGTGAAGATCGACTGCTGGACCGCATATGCAAATTTCTGCGGTGCGCCGTACGCGCCTGGAACAAACCGCATTAGGCCAAAATCAGATTGCGAGATATGCGGTTACCTGTTCGAGTCGGCGAGGACAAAGTGCACTGTAGCAAAGCGTATCGCGTGAGCAGGTGGGCGAGTAACATTCAGTGAGAATGGTAAAGACGCCATTGGGTAAAGTTTCATCAGGTCCGGTGGGAAAGTGCATGAGGGTGGTGGTGGACACCTCGGAATGGACCTCGAGATCGTCAGGGAGGCCGCCAGCTGGACTCATCTCGTCCTCTCCGTAAGGGCTACCGGGTATCTGCATATTGACCCGTTCTTGGAACTGATACATCTCATGCACCGAATCACGCAGCCTGTGTTCATAATTGACATCGTGGAAGAATTTTTGTGCGTCGAGCGCACGTCCGAGCAAGAGGGCCAGATTACGATCGGTCGTCTTGATGATGTAGCACAGCTTGTCCTGCATACCGGATCATTAATACGTCAGAAGAAGAGCCAGCGATATAATCGGATCGTACCACTGCTTCTCGACCATCAAACACGTTAGGGTACTCTATACTGTCCTTCATGCGGTTACCCAACGTGACGCGCTCGCGGAATACATCAGCGACCTTGGAGAGGAGAGCCGGGTATGCAAGCGGGGTCCGTTCGCGCTGGAGAATGGCCGCATGATCCATTGTTGATGGGGACAGAATAGCTTTTTCGTTGGTGCCACCAAAGGAAAAGGACAGCGAGCGCTCGCCACCTTGGGAACGAGGCCGCGGGACGTTGTAGCGTCGGACTACAGGCATGTTGTAGACGCTCTCGGCCGAGCGCCGGAGCGGCATGGACAGCGAGACGGACGTTTCTGGGCGCAGGGATCCCAAGTTATCTGCAAAGGCATAGACGTTACCATGACATCATATTAATAGTAGATCTAATATTACTCGACATGGCAGAGAGTTTGGCGCGCATGGGCGCGGTTGATTTGGAGAGGCGCGATAAGAGACTCTGACCCGAGATGTAGGTCTGCGTGCTGCTGACGCTGCTAATCGAGTTTTGCCGACTGCGATATGACGTGGGCTGATCCACCGTGATCTTGGGTCTGAAAAGCGTGCTTGCGCGTGACAGCCTGGAAAGTTTCCTTGGTTTCGAGGGCGTAGACGCGTCGTCATCTTTCTCATTGTCTTTGTGCGGGTGGTCGTTATGATAATTGTGGTGGTTGTCGTGGTGGTCCCTGGACTCCTGAGGACGTTGATCATTCTTATTATTATGATTGGGTATTTGCGTGCTATTCTCAGCATCCCGTCCAGGTTTCTTCTCCTGCTCCCTTTCGTGTGCTTCGTAATACTGGTTACGAATAGCAGCGGAAGGTGTAAGTGTGCGTGGCACGGCCTCCTCTTCCTCGTCATAAAGGCGACTGTACTGTGGAAGTGTCGTTGCCATGGGCAATGTCAAGCTTGAGTCGTCTTGTTTTGTCGTCGTTGATGAGCACCGCTCAGGCATCACTCGCTTTCTTCTTCTAGTACTAGAAGTTTATGCACCCCGATCGCGAAGGAATCTCGGTGTGTTGTGCTGACTCTGTTAGAAAGAAAGTCTTCCTCCGATCGTTCAGGACAAGCACAAGAGGCTTCACCAAAGCAGGTAAGAAAAAAGAAAAAAGAAGGGAACAAAAGAGAGAAAAAGAATGATAGGGAGAAAATGCTAAAAAAAAGAGAGAACAGAGCAGCCAAAAGCTTGACAAACGGGACGAAAGGGAACAAGCCCCGCTCCCTCCCACTCGTATCATCTACTATCGTATCACACACGCTATTTCTTTTTCTCAATCTTTAACTGTGATTTCCAAGCAATGACAGACGAGACAGTCGTGTGTTCCCTTACGCTGATTGCCTTGGCAACCAGAACGGATGAAAAATGTTCTGAATGCGGTATGGTATAACTGTCGGGTGGCGCCCCGCGAGTTACTAGCGTGGTGCGCGCATCTTTCGATAATATTAGGTATGTATATCCATTTTTCTCTTTTTTTATTTTATTTTTTTGTTGCTCACAGACCTTGTGGGCATGGGATGCAACACAAATTGTGTGCAACGAATACACACGCACTGAGCTTACCTTCTTCCTGAATTCTATTTCTTCCTCCTCAGCGTCTCGTAAGGGAAAAAAATAAACGGTGTAATAATAATTCACGTAAACGACACCCCTATTTCCCTTTGATTTGCTGAGCCCAATGCAACAAATCATCGCAACATTTGTTGGACCCACCCTATCAAACGACGCAGGTTTTTTTTTTCCTTTGCCCGGATCCATATCGTTTCTTGGCGGAATGCCCAAGCCTATTTGGGATGCTGCAAGGCGATTCTGCCAATGATGTGATGGCAGTCTATTTTCTTTTTTTTTTCCATTCAACATCCCGTTAGCGGACACAGAAACTGGGTGGATCTATGTGTGTGTGTGGTGTGGATGTCGCCCAATTCCCAGGTCACCCCAAATTTGTAGTGTTCTAAATTCGGCAACGATGCGAAAAAAGAGGGAAAAACTCTTTTTGCATGGATTAAGCATGTTGACAAAAATAAAACTGTCCTTCCACATATACGAAGTTGACAAGTTTACCTTTCCTGATATCTACTGAGATGATCTGCTTCACGTGATCTATACATCCCATTGCTCTGGTAACGAGCCGCACCCGAGTTGTTATTTGTCATACGAAAGACGTGAAATAAAAAAAAAGCTTGTAAATGTATTTGTGTGTCGCGATTACAATATCTGTCATCTCGGACATTGTGTTGGCTAAGGTATGCGTTTGTTGACTTGTCACATTGGTCATATTTATCTAATTATGTCTGTATAGAGACAGGACATTGGGACGGCCTGCGATTGGACAGCCCGTTTGTTCTAATTAAAAGATGATGACATCCTCTGTTGCTGAAAGTATGCATCACAAAATAACTTGCGGAATCATAGTGTCGTGCATGTGGATAGACACACACATGAGAACGTGACACGACGTTAATAAGACAATTTACCTCTGAAAGACATTTCCATGCTATCGGATAGAAAAATGTGCCGCCGCAACATCAGATTTTAGGTCTTCCTGTGCCATGTCTGTCTTTTTCCCCAAGGGCGCCAGTGTCTTTACTTGGGAAAAAAGTGACAACACCTTCATCACCGATAGCGCGCATAGCTAAGATCAGAGGCAGCGCAGATGTCACCGTATTTCTTCCGACTAAGGATGTCGGCATTTATGCTATGCAAAATGCGGGTATTGCCGACTGCAGAAATATTTTCCACCTTGCCTGTACACGTTAACGTGTCATGTGCTACCGCATCTGTTCGCGAGAACTGATATGGACTGCTGTATACTGTACATACAGTATAGTATACTATCTGTGACATCGTGATCATCTTTATCATCGCGCTGCGATAGATATTGGGGCGCGTAGCACGCTTGCGACCAGCGGCATAATTGATCAATAGTCAGATTGTTTTACTCAAGCTACGCGTGCCGATTCTGCTGGAGCTCAAGGCACAAATCTTTGTGTGGCAGTCAACCTGTTCTCTCTTGTCGACTGCATCCACGCATGTAGATCAATTTTTTTACGAACAAATATCAAATGAGACATGGCTCATCTCCTGCGGCTCGAAAGTAAGATTGCAACAAGTAGAGCTACGCTCTTTCGTATGGCCGTAACGCAAAAAGCCCAGCTTTCGCTGTCAGAAAAGTATATCTTCCCGGACTCCTCTTTGACTGATGCTACTGCCCACCAGAAAATCGGACATCGGAGCAGGCAACGATGGTGACATATGATGTGCATTTAGAAAGTGAGGGAGTTAGATATAGATCACCATCCTTTATTTGGGATTCCCGACTTATTTCGGCAGCAGTACTCTAGCGTTGCGTTTTTTGCGTATCTTACTGTTATTCTCTTCCGATACTCGGTAGCAGGGCCAAAGGAAGTTTCACTTGTCCCTCTGATCATATCTCGGTCGCATAAAGCGTGGAAACACTCCTCTTCCATATTTTGGCTGCAGTAAGTATTGCGATGAAAGGATCCTTGTTCACTCTTTGCTGAATAGAGATTGAGCTTCGGCTTCCAAAATGTTTCGAAAAGAGAGTGCGAATTCAACGTGATCGGGTGGCATAGGTCAGCCTAGACACTGGGGCTGATCTCCTGAAGATATTGGGGATATCCTGTCGTCTTGAGCACAGCATTCGCCATCACAGCAACAGGGATAGTAAGTAATGGAATAGATACTGCAGACTGTTTTCCAATTGGATTAGTGTGTTAACTTCTAGTTCTGTGTAGACCTCATCAGGTATGAATTTGATAATATTGTCTGGTGTCAGAAAACCGTCGAATTTTTCTGCCAAAACCAGTCGTTTTAAGGATTTGAGCGTGTTGATTTTGCATCGCTTAGCCTTCGATTGACCTTCTTGTTGCTGGCATGTGCCTTCACTATCAAAGCGCGTTGCTCCACTACCAGTGCCACCATTGTCGCTACGTTTAACCCTGCCTTCGCTTTCGGAATATGCGATACTGTGGTCGGGTATCGACGTTACCTTTATGTTTACCCTAACATATGCTGGTATAAATCTTTTCTTCAAAGCAATTGGAACTCGACTCACCTGTACTGAGCTTGCACTATTTCAGTTTCATTGTGCGGTATATAGCTTTGAACGACAAATTCGGCTGGTCCTTTGAATTCTTTGCTTGACGCGTCTATATGTACATGAGCTGGAGTCATTTCTTCGGGTTCGGCAGCTTGGATATGTAGGCCATTCTCTTTTTTTTTACAGGTTGGCGCGATATGCCTTTTCTTCCACGTTGGTGGCAGGTGAATCTGGAGCAGGACAAGGCACAGGAAATCAAGGGACCGGAGAAAAATGGTTCATTGGGCCCTGAAGCGGACAGAAAACTCTATAACGGCAACCTCATGCAATTGACGGGGGATCGTTCATGTTTTGGTAGGACAAGATGCTGGATACTCTCGTCCCGTTTTCTCTGAAGGGCAGTGCAACCTTTTCTTTTTTGATTAGGAAATACGCGGCGGCAGATATGCAGACAATGATACAGCGAGAGGAATCCTTTGTGGGCACGGCTGGATTCCACAAGGTCAAGGATGCGCTGTCGTTGGCCGTCGAGTGGGCGTATGAAAAGAGGCGTTGGAGAGAGGGTGCGTACCTGGCCCTTGACGTGGTACAAATGCGCGAGGGCAGAAAGTCACCGCTGCTGCAATTTCTATAGATGTATGTTTCTGCTACTGCGCGTTTTCGCAAGGCACGCCTTTGGCTGCAAAGTGCACATTATGCAACTGAAACTTCTGACAGGTCTTTGGATATCTTGCGCTGTGCGTCGCTAAGGACGAACATGTCCCGACTTTCGAGATCACTCTCGCAGGAGCTTCTTGACAGACTTCGACGTGGCAGGTGCTCTTCTTCTATATATCTAAATTCTCGGATGCGACGTAGGGCCGACCAATGTCTTTTGTGATCCTCGGTTGACATTTATGCACTGGTATTTAATGGGACAAATTCTGCATCTATAGTGTGCGCCACTGCTTTAGTCCACATTGAGTAAAAAGGCGTACCCAAGCAGAGCCGACTTATTCTGTTGGCAAGGAGCGTCGGATCGATACGAGACATTCTGAGTTCTGCTGCGGGAAAATGCCGCGTGGTACCTTTGACTTTGCCAACAAAGCCTCTTTCAAGGCGGGTCGGTCACATGGTTCCGACTCGTTAGTTATCTCCTTCAATTACTTCTCGTACACCTCGTCTACATAGTCTTTTTTTAACTTTTATCTTTGTCCTTTTTCGACCAGTGGGATTATTCAAAATGAAGGATATCCACGTCGCAAACAGGTATCTTCAACCCTAGGTTTTTTTCCTTCCTTTTTGCCGGAAAGAAGTTCACTCCCGCCTCTTCGTATCACTCGGACTTCATCTCCTGTGGCTGTGCCATGGTAACCATAAATCACTTGCAGACTTTGGCAAAGCCTTCGTTTATGCTCGAAAACAGCGGAGAATGCTCCATACGTCGTACATATGGTAACATTGCCCTTTGCTATGCCCATGTTACGTTTCTGTAGAAGTAGAAAACATTTACTTTGCAGACTGGAAAACATTTCGGCAGCCACGTCTTATTCATTCACGAAGGACTTCTTTCGCCATGACATGGCATCATCGCCATTTCATATCGCGATTTACAGTATGTAGTCATATTGATATCTACTCACATAATAGCATGCTGGATGTAGATCAACTATAGATGCTGTCTGTTTCACGGACGCCCATTAAAGGTCTAGCCGGAAAAGGACGAAGTTCCATCACCAGACGACACGTACAGTATGGTGTAAAAACATTCTATTCCAGCACAATATAAAAGCCCTGGGTGGCAGCGCAACAAAAAATACTCTTTGGTTTTCTCTTTCCTTTCGTGCTCAGTTGTACTATCCAGCTTCGCCTGTTGCTTCGCCCGATCTCTTTTGAGACAGCAGGCGAAGCTGTTTATTTTCCCGGTGCGCCGAATGTGGGACGCTTGTTGCCAGTCCTCGCAACAGGGTCGGTCCCAGTCAAGACGTCAAGTTACCATCCTGCTTTATCCTCAGCATGTGTGCTTCTGGTCTGAATCTAACCTTCTGTCACAAGTCTGTCTTCCTTCCCTTGCCGTCGATCTGCCGCTGTCATCTCGACTTGAGCAGGCTAAAGTCGTCGGCCCCTTGATGTTATTCGCCTTCCAACTCCCAACTGGATGAGGCCACTTCCAATTGGTCTTCATCGCTTCCCAACTCCCAACTGGATGAGGCCACTTCCCATTGGTCTTCATCGCCTTCCAACTTCCAACCAGATGAGGCCACTTCCCATTGGTCTCCATCGCCTTCCAACTTCCAACCGGATGAGGCCACTTCCCATTGGTCTCCATCGCCTTCCAACTTCCAACCGGATGAGGCCACTTCCAATTGGTCTCCATCGCTTCCCAACTCCCAACTGGATGAGGCCACTTCCAATTGGTCTTCATCGCTTCCCAACTCCCAACTGGATGAGGCCACTTCCCATTGGTCTTCATCGCCTTCCAACTCCCAACTGGATGAGGCCACTTCCCATTGGTCTTCATCGCCTTCCAACTTCCAACTGGATGAGGCCACTTCCCGTTGGTCTCCATCGCCTTCCAACTTCCAACCGGATGAGGCCACTTCCAATTGGTCTTCATCGCTTCCCAACTCCCAACTGGATGAGGCCACTTCCCATTGGTCTCCATCGCCTTCCAACTTCCAACCGGATGAGGCCACTTCCCATTGGTCTCCATCGCTTTCCAACTTCCAACTGGGTGAGGCCCGTTCCTTGTTAAGAGCATTTCAAGGTACCGCGCTCTCCCTCTTCCTTCTCTTGGTGACCCTTCCACGTCAAGCTGCCGAGGACGACTCATACCCTCGATGCCGGCTTAAGCGGAGCCGAATCCCAAGAGTTTCCTCCAAGGACGATACCGCGTGTGGTCGAGCGCGGCATTGCCACTCCTCCCCTGCACTCGATGAACGATACCGAGGAAGAAGATACTTATGGACGATTGCTCTGAGTATCTCCCCTACTGGGGAAATCCATATCGTACAACTGCTACGATTAACAACTACGAACGCCATCTAGGCGTTATTTCCATCTTCGCGCTAGCATCAAGGGCGACACCACATCTTGACTTGTCCCAAGACTCGGCTCCAAACCGAGAATCTCTGGGCTTGTCCTTACGCTCGGTATCTCACCGAGTATCTTTGGGCTTGTGACGATACCAACAGCCAACCGAGCATACATACATCTATCAAGGAGCAGATGGCGTACGATAATTTCCTCTTGTTGTCCAGGAAGGGCGCCTTTTCCCGGGTTTTGCGTTCTTGTATTATTGTATTTGACCGTCTTGGTGAAAGAGAACACCCCAGAATAAATAAAGTCCACTATTTATTCTGAACAAACGTTTGGTAGCCTGAAAGGCTTTGTGTCAACAAATCTTCAAACATAAGAGTGAGTACTTCAAGCATACAATCATAGAAAGGAGCGTGTCTATCTATTTATTTTAAAGAGGACAGGAAAGGGATAATGAGTCTATAAACTGTACTGGCGTATCGGCTCTCACTGACCACCCTTTCTCGAGCGACTATCTACGAGTGTGCTTGTTGATGGATAGTGGACCTTGCGAATCCGGTTGCTTCCTTGTTTCCTTCACCTTGAGGATCCTTACTGGCGATATAAATGGGGTTAGGGCGCTGCCCGTATGTGATCATGCTTCTCAAGATATGTGCAAAGTTATGGGCAGCCATGCCAACGCGGTGGAAGCAGGATTGGCATGACGGACAGCGTTTCACACGTAGTATTCGCCTTTCATCGTCTTTAACTGTTGCCATGTATCCCGTCTTTGCAAACTCCCCCCTCTGTATGCGCTTGGGGCATGCCTGGCTAGTAAGATATTCGTCTACACGGGCGAGAGTGTGGCCAGTTTCTTCCGATTTCCTTGCCAGAGCATACATCAATTTTGAATTTGATCCTCGATTCTACACGGCCAGTCAACGATCTAAGAGAGCAGAAGCTGCTGGTCGATCTTGATATGGACAGATTTAACGACTACATGGCACAAGGCAGACAAGCGTCCATGGGTTCAACGTTGATGTATGCTCTGGCAAGGAAATTTGAAGAAGCTGGCCGCACTCTCGTCCGTGTAGACGAATACCTTACTAGCCAGGCGTGCCCCAAGCGCATACAGAGGGGGGAGTTTGCAAAGACGGGATACATGGCAACAGTTAAAGACGATGAAAGGCGAATACTACGTGTGAAACGCTGTCCGTCATGCCAATCCTGCTTCCACCGCGTTGGCATGGCTGCCCATAACTTTGCACATATCTTGAGAAGCATGATCACATACGGGCAGCGCCCTAACCCCATCTATATCGCCAGTAAGGATCCTCAAGGTGAAGGAAACAAGGAAGCAACCGGATTCGCAAGGTCCATTATCCATCAACAAGCACACTCGTAGATAGCCCCCCAGAAAGGGTTGGGTGGTATAGGTGATAATTTCAGGCGATTGCGAATGATACGTTACGCACCATGTATGTACCGCACCCTCTCTTAAAAATGAGATCGGCGCCCTACACAGGGTGCCGTTCATGTTACCAGATGAACATAGGGAATATTTCTTTTTAACTCCAAGAATCCGAATGGTTATCTATTGCACGACAAACAACTATGCAGCGGCGCTTTTAACGCGGTCGAAAATTGGTCCCAGACCCAAGTTTCTGAGACACGCAACAAAAAAGTACAAACTTTTTTTTTCTCACATTTTTTCGTTCGGAAAACTCGGGCCACGCGCATGCATAGCAGCAAAGTATACGGTTTAGGTTGTGATTTTGAGAGAATAGAGAAAACGACTCGCACCCGGAGGGAGGCTATTATATCATCATGTCGAGCGTGTGTGTATGTGAATGAGGGTCAGTCATGCAAGTGTGTCTGACTTCCGATCGATGAGGGAGCGATGCAAAAGGTAACACTGTAAACCTTATTTGGCCTCTTTTTTCCCTTCCGCAGTGTTCCGCATTTCATCGACGCGTCATCTGCCACATATCCGTTTGGCCCGTCTGAATCCTTATCGTAGCAGAACGAAGAAGAAGCAGAAGGAAAATACAGTAGAAAGAATGATCTGTGCAGGCTTCTTGCAGCGTGCATATGCTGTTCAACGCATACAGCCTTGGAGGAAGGAGTGGGTCTCGAGACCGGCGAAGCGAGGAGTGACGCAGGTTGAAGGCGTCATAGCATCATCTTCTTTGCTTGGTTCGGCACGTGTCCTCCGACGGAAACGGGCGTGTATTTCTTCTGGCCGAGCGCCGCCTCTTTTCTTCTCTTCTTTCACCACTCTTCCCACGTCTGAACCCAAGAAAAAAATGTCTTCCTCTTTTATCGTCACTTTCAAGAACGGCACGCCCGACGACGTGATTGAGCAGCACATCCGCCAGGCCGAAGCCTCAGGTGCTGCCATCAAGCACCGTTACAACGTCGGTATCAAGGGCTACAGCGTCGTGATTCCAGACAACACCGTCTCCGCATTGTCTTTTGACCATCCTGACATTGATGGCGTCGAAGCCGATGGCGAAGTCACCACCCAGGGCCAGTCTCTGCTCAAGTAAACCCGAACAATCTATGAATCACATTCTATGGAATAGCCTGTTTTCTTGTGTACCTGTCTACAGACATTTTCTCTATACCTTGCAAACATGATAAACACGCCTTTATCTATTTCCGTCGACTTGTTCTGCGATGTTCCAGTCTGCATACTTTTCTAGAGTTCCATGATAGCACCAGGGTAATGTACGCGTTTTTCTTCCTTCCTTTTTTTCTTTTTTTTCTTTTTCTTCTGGCAGAGGTCTTGGCAAATCATAGTCCTCTTGGCGAGGGGAAAGCCAAGAATAGACTATGTGGTATCATAAGCTTCTACAGTAGCCCGTCTGCTTTATCATTTATATACAGTTATGATCCCGGGCACAAGCATGGTATTATGGCATAAAGCATGAATCTGAGTAACTCCAGCCAGCAGGTCCATACTTGCCCTTCAATGCAGTATAACCCTTTATGACATCCCGGAAGCCGCAAATGGACCTTGATCTGTGTGCCTTTTAGAGAGGCAGCCCATATTATCATCTCACGCTTAGTGTAACCAGGGTATGCACCGAAAGCCCTTACCCTGCATGTCTTCCCATACCAAAGCCGCCGCGTTCCTGTCCAAGTGCGGGAGCCATTAGCCAAGGCAACATGTGTATTCTGTGCATATTAGCTTGCAAGTCTTCAGTACTTCATATCTCTCTACGTATAATCAGCACTACTATATACCAGCATAGTGATTGCCCGGATTCTTTTGTCGTATGTAAAACCTCTCATGGGCAAGTAGAACTTTAGTGTCATGACCTGTATACCTCTGTTCCACGCTATGCAAATGTACAGTATATTGGTTTGTACTCGCGCGGTGCTTAATTTTAGAAAGAAAAGGAACAAAAGGAAGGAAGACACATCCCTAAGGATTTATGTAATAAATGTCCAAAGACATGCCGAATGTCATTCTCTCACTGCAAAAACGCACAGGAACGGTTGCGCTCTACCCCGCCCATTTGAGTGGAGCATAATCTGACGTCTGATTTTCGATGCAATCGGTGGGATACAGGGTAAGATTGTACAATCTTACCTGTTCTCTATGTTCTGTGTTCAACACTTGTCGTGCATATTCCTTTTGGATCACTTGAGCCTTTGGCGCAAATCAAAGGAAGATGGACCATGTCTTTTGTTCAGAAGCTTTGAACTGCAAAAGCAGATTCGCCAGCAATATCGATGACACTTAACACCAAGATCACAGGTACAGAATGATATGTTCTGACGGTGTTCAGTACTCCGTGTTCACCGTTCAGTTTCGCTTTACGCCCGGCCTTCTTCATTATCGCATGCAAGTCGTCAGTCAGTGTGGCCGTTTTCGGACTGCTCGTTGCACTGTTTAGTTTGACGTTTAGCAGACGAGGGTGGCCGCGCCCAACTCCTTGACACCTTCGTTGATGGACGTCCGCTCATGTTCTTGCGTCAGGTTGATTAAGCGGACTCCCTTTTCGTCATTGGACGTGTTATAAAGTCCAGCGGGATCTCGGCGCTCCTCAACAACTGATGATGGTTCCTGAGTAACAGGGCGCTCTGTTTCCTTGCGCCTAATGTCATACTCCTTGGCTGGACACTCCCAGTTCATATGCGTCTGAAGCAAAGTACCGTTTTCTGATGGCCAGCTCGTGGGGGAAAAAGAAGGAAGCCCACGTTCGCGTTTGCAGCTCATTTTCGAAAAGCCAGTCCATCTTCAGCTTTGCTGGATCATTGAGATCTTGATTGGCTCTCCCCACTGGCCTTCGAACCTTTTCGTGGACCTTTATCTGTAACGTCAAACGAAAGACTGCGTTCAAATACGTATACCTGGAAATCGGCCAAATTTAGGTGAAATCATTTTGAAGGATTTACATGAGTGTCCTCTTTTTCAATGTTGCTCTTTGAGTCCAATGTGAACAAGTATGCACTTGTTCTATACATTGCGACGCGTTCAACCCGTAACAGATGTCTCATTTTTGCACCGGGTCGATGATGTGTGATGCTATTTATTCATGAGAGAATATCAGTATTTCGCACGTCGCCCTTCCGGGCAGCACGTGCATGTCACAAATAAAAAGTGTTCATCTGTGATGAAAAATATGCTAACTGACCAAACGGATGAATATCTGTTGTCAAACGACGGCAAGCACATGTGAACGTTGATGCTGCCTCGGTGATGTCTTCTTGTAAGCTTTCGCCGTTCCCATGACAATTTTCAAAGATAAAGAAACGGGGGGGGGGGGTTATCGTGCAACATATGATCCTCTTTAATTTATGCAAATGTCTTGGAAGAAGGAGGTGGTATTGACGCAGGGAGTGACCCAAACTAGGACTGCTATATGACCCTCTTCATTTTTTGATACATGCCCTCCGACTATAACAGGCACGTATTTTGTTCAGGCCGCGCGCCACCTCATTTTGTCTGTACACTCGCTACTTTCTTTCACGTTCGATCGAAGAAAATGTCTTCTTCCTTTATCGTCATTTTTAAAGATGGTACAGCCCGTGGCGTGATTGACGAGCACATCAAGAAGGCGGAAGCCTCTGGTGCGGAGATCAAGGCCCGCTTCGCCGCCCGTATCAAGGGCTACAGCTTCGAGACTGCTGACGACAACGCCTTCTCCTCAACAATCGCTGACCACCCGGACGTTGCCTATGTTGAGCCTGATGTCATCACCACTTAACAATAGATTCCCTAGATGTAAAAACTTGTGCGTACCTATATACCCTGCCCTACGCTAGTTTGTTCCTCTGTACGTACTGTATATGCCATATTTGTGTGTATGTGTATTCGTGTGGGAGCACCATCCTGTACATCACAGATAGGATAAACAGCCTTTGTCGACCTTCTTTTCTCACATTCAGGTCTACTACACATGTTTTACTAGTAGCTCATCCGCACGCTCTTGGTACCAAACGTGAGTACTGCAAACAAAATTGACTCTTTGTGTTCAGTTTTTCTCGTATTGAGCTGTTCTTTGGTCTTATGAAGTATAAAACTGAGAAACACTAATACTCTCCGAGGAGCCAAGACAATCAGAAACAGTGTATTGAACGACAGTAACTCATCGCATACGTGGTCAGCACTCGTTTTGCAATTCATTAACAGGGGAAATCATGTTCGGTCTATACATTTGTACGCCCTGACCAAAAAATGTGGACGCTTGACATGCGCGGGCCGCCTTCATGTGGACCTGCATCTACGGCATATATTGATGACCCACCAGCACGCGTTTTAAGTTTGCATCCAGGCCATGGACAAACAGACTCGCCCTTCATCATCAGTTGAGATATAATCCATGGTTCTCTATCAGCTTCACTACATAAGAGCATACTGTATACAGTACATGATGATGATTTACATGTGTACGAATGAATGGAATATCCAGTATTTATGCTTATGCTGCACGACGTCGCTGGTGTGGTTTTGAACACAGGTCATAAGATTATTACTCATCAGGCATAGAGCAATACAAACAAACGATTGCACTATATTCAAAGAGTGGGGCACAAAAGTGATCGTGGCACGACTATAAATTGGACGCAGACGATTTGATTTCCATTTGTCTCTCTTTTTTTCTTGTTTCATTCTCTTTTAACTAGCCTACAAAATTTCGTTCCGAAATTAGTTCTCGTGGAGTACCCTTCATTTTTACTCTACATACCAGCGGCCGAAGCCGGGGTCGTCAATACACGCTCACGGCGTGTTGGCCACTGCCTCATCTA